>JAQZBX010066225.1:0-16156 GCA_029593785.1 Cabassous unicinctus
TTTTGTTAATCTATTAACAAATAGATTTGGACAACTGGGCTGGTTCCTTATTTTAGCAATTGTGAGTATTTCTTCTATGAACATTGGTGTTCAAACATCAGTTCACATCCTTACCTTTGGTTCTTATGAATATATTCCTAGTAACAGGATTGTTCGATCATAGGGCAGCTCTATATTCAACTTCTTGATGTATTGCCAAAGTGACTTCCAAAGAGGCAGCACCTTTCTACATTCCCACCAACATTGGAGTGTTCCTATTCCTATACGTCTTCTGCAGCACTTGCAGTTTTCTATATTGTTTTTAATAATGGTCATTGTATATCATGTAAAATGGTATCTCATTGTAGTCCTGATCTGCATTTCCCTAATTAGAGATGCTGAACATTTATCACATGCTTTTTGGCTATTTGTATTTCCATTCTGGAAAAATCTTTATTCAAGTATTTTGTCCATTTTTAATTGGTTTTCTTGTCTTTTTTATCACTGAGTTCTATGATCACTTTTAAAAACATGGCTATCAAGACTTAACATATATGTGGTTTCAAAATATTTTCTCCCATTGAGTGGGTGGCCTTTTCACCTTCTTGGCAAAGTCTTCTGAAGAACAAAAGTGCTTCATTTTAAGGAAAACCCATTTATGCATTATTTTTCTTTTGTTGCTCATGCTGCAGGTGTAAGTTGGAAGAAACTACCACCTACCACATTGTAGGAAGAAGTTTCCCTACGTTTTCTATTAAGAGTTTTATGATTGTAGCTTTTATATCTATGTCCGTGATGCATTTTGTTAGTTTTTGTGTAAGATTTAAGAAAGTGGTCCTCTTTCCCTCTTTTGAATATGGATATCTAGCTCTCCAAGAACAATTTGTTGAAACTTATTCAGAAATATTTTATAATTTTACTCTCTATTTTAAATGGCTTTTTTTTCTGACTTCCACCTCAGATTGCTCATAAGTAATGTATAGAAACACTAGTCATTTTTACATAATAACCTTGTTTCCCTCCACTTTGCTGAACTTGTCTATTTTTTCTATTATCTTTCTTGTTGAGTTTTTGGGATTTTCTAGATATAGGATCATACAATTAGTGAATAGTTAATGTTTTACTTATTCCTTTCATATTTAGGTTTCTTTTCTTTCTTTTTCTTGCTGGATTGCTCAAGCTAGAACTTCTAGTACAATATTGAATAACAGTGGTGACAGTTTGTAATCTTTTTCTGCTCCTTATCTCACTGGGAATGCTTTCAGTTTTTCAGCATTGAGTACAATGTTAGTTGTGGGTTTTTCATATATCCACTTTACCATGTTAAGAAACTTCCTTCTATTTATGTTTTTGAAGTTATTAAGAAAGGATGCTCTATTTTGTCAAATGCCTTTCCTACATCAATTGTGAGTATCACATGAATTTTTTTCCTCAACTTATTAAGGTGGTTTACTACACTAATTGATTTTCTATTGTTGAAACACCCTTGCATAACTGCATACAACAAACTTCATTGTTGTGAATAATTCTTTTGATTTGTTTTTTATTTGGCTTGCAAGTATTTTGTTGAAGATTTTAACATCTATAATCATTAGAGAAATTTCTGTGTAATTTTCTGTTTTCATATTATTTTATCTGGTTTTCTTATTAAGGTAATGACTGTGAGTCAAAATAATTCATTTAGGAAACTTCAAAAGAGTTAAAAAAATACATTTGTCAATATTTCTGGGGTGTTAAAAATTAAAATACATCTCTTAGACTTACCGTTTCTGGAATCTATCATTCACACCCCAATAAGAAGAAAAAATGCTGAAAAATCTGAATAAAAAACCTCCCTTCTTATATCTGTCTCATAATTGATGTCATGTGGCAAACTATTACCCTGAAAACAGAACAGCTGCAGTTAGTATGAGTCACTGCTAACCTGGAGGAGGACAGAAAGTGAAGATGTCTGCTTAATCTGGTATGAGTAAGAATGCTCTATGGAAGTTGACAAATTTGTGGAAAAGTGGGAACAATCTTAGAGCTTAATTCTCCAGGAGACCCAGCTTTAGGAAGGAGGAATATGCATTCTTTAGTTTTATCTCCAAAAGGCCATACCAGGTTCCCTCTGTGAAGACTGGGAAAAATTCCCCCTGGTACTTCCAGTGGAAGAGGAAAAATCAACCATTTTGAATTGGCCTAAAGTGATCTGTTCACCCAAAAACTGACTACTGAAAATAGAAAATATTTTGCCAGAGAATAACCAATTAGAATTTGATCAGAATCTAAGTGAGAGAAGGGAATGGATATAAAGCCACCTCTACCCTTCCTTGTTGGGGAATAGAGATAATGAAATTAGTCTTCCTCTAGTTTTTGATATGTGAGAAGGGAAATACCCATATCCATCTCACTCAAGTTTTCCTCTGTCATCTGGAGTTGTGGTGGGGGTTACAAAGTTGAGAAATATTCATGAAGGTCACAAATCTGAGGCACATGGTAAATAAAAGATGGAGATACAATCATAAAATTATACACTGCATACTTCCCTACTGATATCTCCCAAAGACTTCAGTAATGTTCCTGTATAATAAAACTGCATTAAAACAGAAAAAATTTGTACTACTGAGATCTTAGTTAAGAAGTCTCTATGATATACCAAAAATATTGGGAGACCATACTGAGAATGTCTGAAGAAATGTTAATATCTAATAAATAAATTACAATAGAGTAAATGCAGCTTAACACTTAGGTAGACAAACATGCAACTTCACACTTGTGGTAACAAAATTATGTACTCACATTGGGAGGTGTGTTGGGTAGAGGGTGTTCTTAATTTTAATTCATTCCTGTGGTTGTGAACCCATTGCAAAGAGAACCTTTTAAAGATGTTGTTTTTGCTAAGGTGTAACCCAACTGGCAGAGGTTCAGAGCTACTTCTACTACTGGGAGCTTCAAGAAGAGAAATTCACATGGAGGGGAGAAGCTGAAAGTCAACAGCACTTGCAAAAGAGAGGTTATTGGCAAATGACAGGAAAGCCAAAATAATCAAGAATTGTCAGACCACCAAAATTATAACAACTCCCAGAGGAAGCAAGCTCTCTTGCCTCATAAACCATAAGCCAATAAATTCTGGTAATTAGCCAACATATTTTGTGATATTTCTCATACTAACTAGGAAACTAAAATATTTTTGGCACTGGAAATTGAGGTGCTGTTATTATAACTCTCTAAATGTGAAGAAATGGCTTTGGACTTGGGGAATGGGAAAGACTGGAAAAATTATGACTTACTTATTTTAAAAAAACAAAGATTGCTTTGAACAGACTGTTGGTAGAAGTATGGATATTAAAGATACTCCAATGAGGTGTTTGAAGGAAATGATGAATATGTGATTGGAAACTGAAGAGAATGTGACCTTGATATAAATTAGCTGGCAAAAATGTTAAATAGTGTCTCAATTTTGGATTGAAAGTGGAACTTGTAAGCAATGAACTTGAATATTTCACTGTAGATATTTCCAAGTTAAATGTGGAAGGTGCAGCCTGGTTTCTCCTTGCACCTTAGCCTAAAATGCTAGAAGAAAGGAGTAAGTTGACTAAGGATTAATCAGAGAAAGCATAAATGGTTGCTTTTGAATGTGCATAATCTATCCAAATAATGTAGTCAGAGATGAAGGCTGGAAACGTGTCTATTAGGGAACAACCTGTTTATTCAAGACATAACTCCTGAGAGAACTGGGCTCCATGTGACGATTTAGGTGAATAAACTTTCTTAATGAAGGTGTGGGTGAACATGGACCCAGTCAGCCATTTCAGTGGAAATCATGATTCAAAAATGCAGTTTTCTAGGAAACCGCTGTGGAAAAACATTTATCTGATTTTGAACCCACTTCAACTTCATAAAATATGGAAAGTTTTTGAAAAATTGATATAAACAAAATAACAACAATCCTGGAATGATAAGGATAGAGAAGTATCCATCTGATTGTGAAGGGACTTCAAAGACAAAAACATGGATGCAGATTTGTGGACCAAAAGGACTCATCAGACCCATGCATTCTGAGTGTGTCCAACTTTCTAAGGGTCAGCAATGGTTTGGTATATACTCTGGTGTTCTAGGAAAGCATGACCCTTGCAAAAGCACTTGAAAAGCATGGGTATCCTTATCCATGATTCCTGGAGGACAAAGCATTAATCCACAGATGACTCTTAGACCTTGCAATCTGATAGCGTTTACCCTGTTGTGTTTTAACTTTCTTTGGGATCCATGATCCCTGTTTTCCTTCTGCTTTCTCCCTTTGAAATGGAAATGCTTATCCTACATCTGTCCCACCATTTCATTGTGGAAGTAAGTACATTTTTTTCTAGGTTTCACAGGTCCATCAGATGTAGAGATATTTTGGCTCAGAATGTAGAATACATTTAACTAATTTTCTTGAGACATTAAATGCAGAGATATTTAATGGACTTAAGGCTTTTGATATGTGATGGAAGCAATTAAATTTGCATTTTGGGAAAAACTTGTCTTTTGGAGATCCAGAATGTAGACTGTGATATATTTCACTGTTAATCCATTACACTGGGTATGTGAGTAGGACATTTCTATGATTTACATTTAGTTAAGGTATGGTCCAGATTTATCAGACTTTATGACATTAAAGACACTTAGGGGAGTGATGTGGTAAGTCAAAAGGTCCTGGAAGAGAAAGGAGAGGACATTGCCATTTGATGGGAAATCCAGAAATGCCAGAGATTACTGGCCAGTCAAAATGGAGCTGACCTCAAGAAGTAGCAAGACTTCTAGCCTCTGAAGCCATGAGCTGATAAACACTTCTTGTTAAGCCAATCCACTGTGATATTTGTCATAAAAGCCAGAAAACTAAGACAACACTGGAAGTCTATTTATCTCAATGGATTTTATTCTGTATATCCTGACTAACTTTCAATAAAACACTTAACATGGCATTGAGAAATGCACAAAACAGTCTAAAGAGACAGAGGGAGGAAAAGAAAAGGAATCTTCATGGAATTTTTTATCTGATTTTCTCCTCAGATTACTCATTATAGTATATAGAAATGCTATTGAATTTTGCATAGGAATCATTATCTTGCCAATTTGCTGATATAGTGTATTAGTTCTAGTAGTTTTGTGGTGAATTTTCTAAGTAAAGATCATAACATCAGTGACTAGGTAAAATAGTATTTCTTCCTTTCATACTTGGGTGATTTATACTACTTTTTCTTGCCTGATTGTTCTAGCTGGAACTCTTAGCACAATACTGAATAAGAGTGGAGACAATGGACATCTTTGTTTTGTTGCTCATCTCAGCAGGAAAGCTTTCAGTCTTTATGCATTGAGTACAATGTTAGCTGTGTGTTTTTCATATACACACTTGATCATATTGAGAAAGTTTCTATCTATTCATATCTCTTGGATTGTTTTTATCAAGAATGGATGCTGTACTTCATTGAATCCATTTTCTACATCTTTTGAGATGCAAATTTTCTTCTTCAATTTTTTAATGTGGATTAGAGTGATTGATATTCTTATGTTGAACCACCCTTGCATACTTGGTGCAAAAACCACTTGATTGTGATGTATAATTTTAAATGTATTTTTAGATTCAGATAGCAAGGATTTTGTTGATGATTTTTGCATCTATATTCATTAGGAAAATTGAACTGTAATTTTCTTTTCTCAGAATATCTTTCTTTGATAATAGGATGATTTTGGCTTCATAGAATGTGCTTGGTAGCATTCTTTCCTGTTCAATTTTTGGAAGTGTTTGATCAAGATTGGTATTAGATCTACCTTAAATTATTAGTAGAATTCACCTGTGAAGCTATCTGGTCATGGACTTTCCATTTTAGGGAGGTTTTTGATGTATATTTCAATTTGATGTATAACCAATTGTTATTGGTTTGTTGAGGTCTTCTATTATTTCTAGGGTCAATGTAAGTTGTTCCTCTGTTTCTAGGAATGTGTCCATTTCATCAATGTTGTTTAGTTTGTTGGCATACAGTTGTTCATAGTATCCTCTTGTGATATCCCTTATTTCTCCAGAGTCAATGACAATGCGCCCCCCTTTATTATTTATTTTATTTATTTATACCTTTTATTTTTCTTTGTAATCAGGTCAATTTTTTTTTTCTCAAAGAACCAAATTTTTGTTCTGTTGGTTCTCTCAATTTTTTTTCTCCATTTAAATTATTTCTCCTGTAATCCTTATTAGTTCTTTCCTTCTGCTCACTTTGGGAGTGGTTTGACATACTTTTTCTAGATCTGAGGTGAGCAGTAAGGTCTTTGATTTTAACTCTTTCTTTTAACATTGAAGGTTAGAAATTTCCCTTACAGCATGGCTTTTGCTGTATCCCATAAATTTTGATATATTGTGTTCTCATTTTCATTTTTCTGGAGATATTTATTGATGTTTCTTTGGACTTCTTCTTTGATTCACTGATTACTTAAAAGTGTATTGTTTGGGAAGCAGATGTAGCCCAAGCAGTTGAGTACTCTCACATGGGATGTCCCAGGTTCATTTCCCAATGCCTCCTAAAGAAAACAATCAATGAGAAGAAAATGAGACAACATTGAGCAAAAACAACAAGCAGATGAGAAAAAAACAATGAAGATTCTCTGAGCAAAAACAATGAGCAAGACAATGAGCATAAACAATGAGTAGACAATGGTCAAAAACAAATGAGTAGGGAGCAGTTGTTTCTCAAGGAGCTGAGTGTCCACCTCCCACATGGGAGTTTCTGGGTTTGGTTCCTGGTGCCTTATAAATAAAAAAATCACTATGATCAGCAAAAGTGATTTGTATAATTTCAATGTTTGTAAATTTAATGGATTCTGTCTTAGGACCCAAAATATAGCCTAACATGTAGAAAGATCCATGGGCACTTGAGAAGAATATACATCTTTCTGTTTTGTGTTATACTGCTTGTATTAGTCAGGCAAAGGGGTAATGATGCAAAGTACCAGAAATCTGTTGACTTTTATAAAGGGTATTTATTTGGGGTAGAATCTTATAGTCATATGGCCCTAAAGAGTCCAACTCTAGGTTACTTAAAAGGTACTTTCTGTTGCCACGTGTTGACTTAAGGTGGCAGGTGATGTCTTTGAGGGTTCAGCCTTACTCTTTCCTCTTAAAGCTCTGTGGTCCCAGCTTCTTCCAAACTCAGCTGTAGGTACTTCTGTATGAGTTTTTTTTTATCAGACCAAGAGGGCTTAGACTCAATGCTGAATCATACTTTATTGACATGGTGAATCAAAGCCCTAATCTTAACCTAATTTAATCAGATAGCTGAATCTAATAAAGTCAATGGATACCACACCAATGTAAACAAACTCGTTTGTTTTCATATCTTTTCTAGAATTCATAAATAATACCAAACTGTCACAATGCTCTATAAATATTTTCTAAGTCTAGGTTATTTATATTACAATTCAAGTCCTCTATTTCCTTATTTATGCTCTGCTCAGATGTTTTCTCCAATGTTAAGAGTGGTGTGTTGAAGTCTCCAACTATTATTGAAGAAATGTCTATTTCTAACTTCAGTTTTCCAGTGTGGGTCTCATGATTTGAAGGCACTAAATTTATGTGCTTAAATAATTCCTTTTACAATGGTGACTAAAAGAATAAATATTTAGAAATAAACTTAACCAAATACATAAAGGACCTGTATTCAGAAACTGTAAAGAATTGCTCAAAGAAGCCAAAATTGACCTAAATAAATATAAGGTATTCCATGTTCATGGGTTGGAAGAATAAATGTCATTAAAATGTCGGTTTTACTCAAAATGATCTAGAGATTTATTGCAATCATAATAAAAATCCCAACAGCCTTATTTGTAGAACTGGGCAACTGAATTATCAAGTTTATCTGAATGGATAGAGGTCTGAATAGGCAAAATATATTTAAAAAGGAAGAACAAAGTTGGAGGACTCTCACTTCCTGAATTTAAAGCATAATTCTTTGCTACAGTAGTAAAAACAACATATAACTCTCATAAAGATAGACAGATTGAGCAATGGAATAGAACTGAGAGTTTGGAAACAGACCCTCACATCTATACTCAAGTTTGCTGCCACATCCATCAGCTGGGTCAGAAATTCCTATTCAACTAATGGTACTGGGAAAACTGGATATCCATATCTAAAAGAAAGAAAGAGGGCCCTTATCTCACACCTAAAACATTAACACAAACGGGATCAAGGACCCAATGATAAAAACTAAAACAATAAATCTCCTAGGAGAATATGTGGGGAAAGGTCTTCAAGATCTTGTGGTAGGTGGTGATTATTTGGACCTTACACCAAAAGCTCAAGCAAAGAATGAAACAATAGATAAATAGGACTGCCTCATAATTAAACATTTTTTGTTTTTAATGATTGTTAATATAAATTTTTAAAAGATATTTAGATTATGTAAATGTTACATAAAATTTATAAGGAATTCCCATATGCCCTGCTCCCAACCCCTCCCACATCTTCCCACATTAATGGCATCTTTCATTAATGTGGCACATTTGTTACAATTGATGAACACATTTTGCAGCATTGCCCTTAAGTGTGGATTATAGTTTACATTGTAGTTTGCATTCTTTCTTGTACAAGTTTGTAAGTTATGACAAGTTATATAATGGCTATTATCTGTCATTGCAATGTCATTCAGGACAATCCCAAATCCCAAAAATGTTCCCATATTACACATGTTTTTCTTTCTCCCTCCCCTCAGAAACTCAAGGGGCCACTGCCTCCACATCAATGATAAAATTCTTCCATTGCTAGAACCACATTAAGTCTATAGTAGAATACCAGTGAGTCTACTCTAGTCCATCATTCATTCTCCAATCCTGAGGATTTTGGGATGGTGATGCTCACTCCACCTCTAATTGAGAGGGGGCTTATATTTCATTGGGAAGATGGATGGGACTATCTTACTTGCAGTTGCAGACTCTTTCTCTTCTTTGGGATGGTCATTGTCCATCATCATCTCCTTATTAGTTTTTCTGGATGATTCTGATGAACAGGAGAGAAGGTGTTGCAACTCTTTTGCGATTCAGGGACCCACTGGCACATGAAAAGCCCAAAGATTAAAGTCTCTTGGACATACAATATTAACTCTAGCACTAAATATAAATTCAAATAGAAGGGACAGAAATGCCATTTGGAGGGATACCACAAGTGAGTCTAACTCTGTCACACTGGGGAGCATAAATTTCCAAGTAGCACCCACTGGAAGTGCACCGAGCTCCTGAGCTATCTGCCCTGCCTATAGGATCTGGATGTCTGCTATTAGAGGAAATATTTTCCTTGGCAGTCAATGAGATCCTGCTGAGATGTGCATAAGGGTAACTTCTTGAATGACCTCCCGACTCACTTTGAAGTCTCTGAGCCATATAAAATCATTTCTCTTTACCTTTTCGCCATTTTTGGTCAAGGCTTTATCCAGCTGCCTTGTTAGTTGGCACTAGCTATTAGGGAAATGCAAATGAAAACTACAATGCGATATCATCTTACACCCATTAGACTGGTGGTTATTAAAAAACACAGGACTACAAGTGTTGGAGAGAATGTGGAGGAATAGGAATGCTTATCCATTGCTGGTGGGAATGTAAAATGTTGCAGCCATTCTGGAGGACAGATTGGTGGTTCCTCAGGAAGTTAACTATAGAACTGCCATGTGATCCAGCAATCCCGCTGCTGGGTATACACCCAGGAGAATTGAAAGCAGGGTCATGAACAGATACATGCACACCAATCTTCATAGCACTATTATTCACTATTGCCAAAAGTTGGAAACAGCCCAAAGGTACATCAACAGAAGAATGGATAAGCAGACAGTGGTATATCCATACAATGGCATATCACTCAACAGTATGAAGGAATGAAGTATTATCACATGGGATAAAATGGATCTTGAAGACCTTATGTTGAGTGAAACAAGCCAGGCACTGAAGGTCAAAAATTAAATGGTTTTTTAAGAAGATGAAAATGTAGACTACTCATTGGCAAAATACCTTCAGAAACCACCTACCGAACAAGGGTTTGATTTCCATGTTATATAAACAGATCATACAATTTAATGGCAATGACAAGCAACCCAATTTTTTAAAAAGCCAAAGACTTGAATAGACATTTTTCCATGAGGAATTACAAATGGACAAAGAGCATATGATAACATGTTCAACATCACTAGTTATTAGGGAAACTCAAATTAAAACTACAATGAGATACCATTTCATACTTTGTAGAATGGCCACTATTTTCAAAAAGCAGAAAACTTCAAGTTCTAGAGAGGATGTAGAGAAAGAAGGACACTCCTTCAATGTTGGTGGAAATATAGAATGGTGAACCCTCTGTGGAAGCCAATTTAGTGGTACCTCAATAGCTGATTATAGAATTGCCATATGAATCCAGCAATCGTGTTACAAGGTAAATTCAGAAAATCTAAAAGCAAGGATGTGAAATGAAATTTGCACGCTGATATTCACAGCAGTATTATTGACAATTGCTAAAATAAGAAACCAGCACAAGTGTCCATCAACCAATGAATGGAGAAATAAAATGTAGTATATACATATGATGGAACACTATTCAGCTGAAAGAAGAAATGAAATTGGGTTGCATATGACAACATAGTTGAATCTTGAAGACTTAATGTGAGAAATAAGCCAGACAGAAAAGGACAAATTTTGTATGGTCTCAAGAATATGAACTAAATTATGGTGAGCAAACTCACAGAAGTTAAAGTCTATAATATGGATTACTGTGAGACAGAAAGGGCG
The DNA here is from genome assembly GCA_029593785.1 of Cabassous unicinctus. NCBI lineage: Eukaryota > Metazoa > Chordata > Mammalia > Cingulata > Chlamyphoridae > Cabassous > Cabassous unicinctus. Next base: position 10,756 of record JAQZBX010066225.1, read on the forward strand.
TTGAAAATGGAAGCTGAATGTAGAATATTTAATAATGTTTATTATAAGACAGTTTGGAAATGAATAGCATTGTTGGTAACACATTATGGAGAGTTTAACTAACACTGCCAATTTGTAAATGTGATTGTGTCTGAAAGAGGAAGTCTGTGGTTTTAAATGTCAGTTGAAAAGAAACTAGAAAATAACCTAGGGAATGTATAATACAATTGTTTCTGTGGTGGATGAAGATTGTGTTTAATATTATAGATACAAGAACATCTTACTTCCACAAAGTGTTAAGACTGTGCTGATATACAGGAAAATTACATCTAATGTAACTTATATGTGACAGTTAATAGTAATATTGCAGCATTTTTGCAGTAATGGCAAAGAAGATATTATGTCAATTCTAAGGGACATAATTGGGGAGTATAAATGGGTATGGGATTTTTCTTTTTGAAATAATGAAAATGTTCAAAAAGTAATAACGGCACTACTATGTGATGAAAATGAGAGGCACTGCTGAGTGTAGACTTTGAATGATTGTACAAAGTCAGAGACCGGCACTGAAAATGCCTAAATGAGCCCAAGCGACATACAACACAGGGAATCCTTTGGTGGATGATAGGATGTGACTAACAAAACAAATATGCAAATGTTCTTCCATGAACTACAACAAAAAATATAATACTAATATAGGCTGTTAGTAACCAGGAGGGTTGGGGGAAAATACACCAAATGTATGATAGAGGATATGGTTTGTAGTAATATGTTGACCATGTTCTTCCATAGTATTTAACATATGTTTTACAAGAATGCAAGTTGTTGGTGAGTGATGTATGATAATATACATGCTTGTTGTGTTACTTCATAACTTTTATTATACATTTAATGTTTATGTTTGTTCATGTATGAATGATATATGTCAATAAGATTTTATTAAATAAACAGGAAACTACAAGTACTGGAGAGGATTTGGAGAAGTAGGAAGACTTCTTCACTATTGGTGAGAGTATAAAATGGTGCAGCCCATCAGAAAGATGATTTGGCAGTTCCTTAGGATATTAAATATAGACCTGCCATATGATCAGTCAATTCCCCTGGTAATAATATATTTAGAAGAACAGAATGCAAGGATCTGAGCAGTTATTTGCACACTGATGTTCATAGTGGCATTATTCACAATTGCTATATGGTAGGAGCAACATATGTGCCCATCAATTGATGAAATGATAAACAGAGGTGTTATGTATATATGATGGAATACTATTCAACTCTAAGAAGAAATGAATTAAGAAAGGCCGTGACATCACGGAAGTTGTTTGTGGCATTCCTTGAGTGAAATAAGCCAGACGCAAAATGATGAATATTTTATGTTCTCACTGATATGAATTAAATACAATGAGTAGATTTATGCAGTTAGACTATATATTGTAGGCTATTAGGAGACAGAATTTGTGTTGAAAAGAGGGATCTGATGCTGAGTGTATTTAGAATGTTTAATAAGGTCAATTGTAAATATGTGGTAATAGGTGGAGTTGATGGTAACACATTATAATGAGTTTAAATACATTCTTACATATTCAATTTCACCCATATTTGTATTTACATGAGGTTTCACAATGTTATACAGTTACATGTTCCATTTTTTAGATTTCCTTCTAATAACATACATGAGCACAGACCTATCCTTTCAACCACTCTCATGCCCACATAATTGCTCCGCTAGTCACAAACACCATGATGTACTCTGATGATTTCCATTCATTTCCAAAGATTTATAAACTTTTCACCAACTCTACACAGATTAACATCAGCTTTCCATTTTCTACCTCCATTCTATTTTCTGGTTACCTATATTCTATTTATTAATTTGATGAATTTCCATAATATATTTAGTTCATAAAAGTTCCATCATACAGTATTTATCCTTTTGTGTCTCTCTTGCTTCCCTTTATGTAATGTCATCCAGGTTCATTCATGTTGTCATATGCTCTCATATGCTTCACGACTTCATTTCTTCTTACCACTGCATAATATTCTATCATGTGTATACACCATCATTTGTTTATTCATTCTTCAGTTGATGGACACCTGGGTTGTTTCCACTTTTGGCTATCATGAATAATGCCTCTATGAACATCAGTGTGCAGATGTCTATTCATGTCACTGCTCTCATGTCTTCTGGATATATACTTAGAAATGGCATTGCCTTGTCACATGGCAAGTCTATATTCAACCTCCTTAGGAGCTGCCGAACAGTCCTCCACAGTGCTGTACCATTTTACATTCCCACCAGCAGTGAATAAGCATTCTTATTTCTCCACATCCTTTCCAACATTTAGTTCCTGACATTTTAATAGTGGCCAGTCTAATAGTGTAATGATATCTGATTGCAGTTTTGATTTCTTTTTCCTAATCGAGAGTGATGAACATTTTTTTATGTTTCCTTGTCATTTATATTTATTAGATCCCTTACACGTCCAAATAAATTTTATTATTGGCTTTTCAATTTCTGCAAAAAGGCTGTTGTGATTTTTATTGGGATTATTTTGAATATGTAAATCAATTTGAATAGAATTTACATTTTAATGTTATTTTGTCTGCCAATCCATTAACACGTAATGCCCTTCCATTTTTTCAAGTCTTCTTCACTTACTTTTAGCTATGTTTTGTAGTTTTATTACCACAGGTCTTTTATGTCCTTGGTTAAGTTTATATATATATAATTCATTGCTTTAGTTACTATTATAAATGAAAATTTTTTTTCTGATTTCCTCATTAGATTGCACATCAATACTGTATAGAGATCCTACTGATTTTCGTGTTCTAATCTTGTATCCCACCACTATGCTGAACTTGTCTATTAATTCCAGCAACTCTGTTATGGATTTTTCAGGATTTTCCAGCTATAGGATCATATCATCAATGAATAGTGAAAGTTTTAAGTTTTCTTTTCCTATTTGGGTGCCTTTTATTTCTTTTTCTTAATTGCTCTAGCTAGAAATTCTAGCACAATACTGAATAATAATGGTGACAGTGGGCATCCTTTTCTTTTTCCTGTTGTCAGTGGCAAAGATTTCAGTCTTTCACCATTGAGTATAGTGATAGCTTTAGGATTTTCATATATGCACTATACGATATTGAGAAAGCGTCCTTCTGTTCCTATCATTATCAAAAAAGGGTGCTATATTTTGTAAAATACCTTTCCTGCATCAATTAAGTGGACCATGTGATTTTTCTTCTTCAATTTACCAACGTTGTTTATTACACTAACTGATTTTCTTGCTTGAACTACTTTTGCATACCTGGGATAAAACCCAATTAATCATGGTGTATAATTCTGTTAATGTGCTTTTGGATTTGGTTTGCAAGTACTCTGTTGAATATTTTTGTTATCAATATTCATTAAAGGGATTGCTCTTTAATTTTCTTTTTTATAATATCTTTACCTGGTTTTGATATTAGGGTGATGTTGACTTCATAGAATGAATTTTGTAGCTTTCATTCCTGTTCAAAATTTTGGAAGAGCTTAGGCAAGATTGATATTAGATCACCATTGAAAGAGTGGTAGAATTCCTCTGTGAAGCCTACTGGTTCTGGGCTTTTCATCTTCTGAGGTTTTTATGACTATTTCAGTTACTTCACTTGTGATTGATTTGTTAAGATATTCTATTTCTTTGAGGGTCAGTGTAGAAGGTTCCTGTGTTTCTAGGAATTTGTCAATCTCATCTACATTGTCTAATTTTTTTTTTTGCCATACTATTGTTTATAGTATCCTCATATGATGTCTCTTATTTCTGTAGAGTCAATGAAAATTCCTCTCCTCTCATTTTTTTATTTCCTTTATTTCTGTTTTCCCTCTTTTTCTTTCTCATTCTAGAAAAGTGTTTGTCAATTTCCTTGATCATGTCAAAGAACCAATTATTGTTTTTTTCTGACCCTCTTATTGATTTTTCTTAATTATTTTGTTTCTGCTCCGATCATTACTGTTTCTTTCCTTTTGCTTGGTTTGGGATTAGTTTTCTGTTTGTTTGTTTGGTTTTTTTTTTCTAGTCTGTCCACTTGTGTAGTTAATAAATTGATTTTATCTCTTTCTTCTTTTTTAATGAAAGCACTGAGGGCTAAAAATTTCCCTCTCAGCACTGCCATTGTGGTATGCATTAAATTTGGATGTGCTGTGTTCTCATTTTCCTTCATCTCAAGATATTTGCAGAATCTTTCAATTTTTTCTTTGACTCACGGATTATTTAAAAGTGTGTTGTTTAATCTCCAAATATTAATGGATTTAAACTTTTGACATCCATTATTGATTTTCAGCTTCGTTCTGTTTTTTTTTTTAATTTATTGAAGTATATCACTCATACATAAGCAATAAGTGTATAGCAATAGTTGTGAACTTACAAAACAAATATACATAACATCATACAGGGCTCTCATACCTCACCCTAGCACCAATACCTTGCATTGTTGTATGCTCATGTATAAATGATATAAAAAAATAATAATAATAGGATGTGTTGGGGGAAAATACTTTAGTTAGTAGTAATATATTGAGGATGTTTTTTAAGCATTAGTTAAAAATGTTTAACAACAATGCAAGGCATTGTTAGTAGGGTGGGGTATGAGAGGCCTATATGATGTTATGTATGTTTGTTTTGTAAGTACACAACTATTACTACACACTTATTGTTTATGTATGTTCATGTATGTGATATGCTTTAATAAATTTTAAAAAATGAATTTTTACTATTGCTTACCTTATATTAAAAATGCTTTTGATAAATTGTCTCAAGAACACGAGAGAAGAGATTAAGGTTAAGGACCTTTAATTTGTTTGAGTTGATATTTCACTATAACACACTCTGCCTTCAGTGGTCCAAAAATATCATGAATTTCCCACATGCAAATCACATTCAACTCCACCAAAGAGCAAGAATCTTACATAACAGCAGTAATAATTCTGAGTGCAGAGTTTCCTCAAAATCACTTTTGGGTTTGAGCTCTCCTTGTACAAATTTCCTCTCCATCAGTGAACCTGTGACATTTAGGACACAAGTTATTTGATTCCAAATACAATGGTGGAACAGGTACAGGATACACATTTCTATTACAGGTGTAAGTAAATGGAAGAAAAGCAAGGATCCTTGGACCCAAACAGGTCTGAAAGTCTGTTATTTTATTCTGTTACATTCTAAGTTGGGAATTTAACCTGAAAATAAGTGGTTTATTCACTTGGCCTGAGAGAGAGACAGGCTCAACTTATCCTAGTGTTGGACAGTGCACATTCTCATCCTGAAATATGGGACATAGGCTCTAGCATCTCTAAAAACCAAACTAGTAGACAATGTTTCTGAAAATATGGTTCATAAGCCCCATCCTATCTGAGTCTCAAGTTCGAAGACCCTCTATTTTGGACCTA
>JAQZBX010066226.1:0-16151 GCA_029593785.1 Cabassous unicinctus
CTTCTCCTTTTCATCTTCCTGGAGTATTTATTCCCTTTGTTGATTCAATAAGGAATGCCTTGTGAAACCAGTGTTCACAGGTCCACATGGTGCCATGTCATAGAAAATGAAGGTAATATGGGTGAAAACCAATGAGAACCAGCATCTCACTTGTGTTTGTTTTCTTTTTGTCACTACTAAAGTGGATATGAGGTTAATTAACTCTTGAACTGAAGGACCAGTTGTTGCTTTAGATGGCAAGTGAGAATGGCTTTCTTGGGAATAAAGAGAAATGGATGGAATCATCTAAGAAATACCACCTTCATACCAATGGCTAATGAATAGCAAGCCTTGAAAAGATCAGGGAATGGACATCCTCACGTGGAAAATAAGGCTTTGTTGTATTGGTATGTTTATTCATTTGCTTGTGGATGATAATATGAGCTGTTATATTCAGTGAGGCTTTATACACAGATGAGACTATACAGATTTCTTTTTTTGAAGGTTTTTCTATTTTACCTTGTTCTAATTGCTACTCCTAGAAATAGCACATACATTTAGGTTGTGTATTTTTTCATTTCTTCATTTTTTAAAAATGTGAGCAAAATGCATTAGAAATTTTCTGAAACCATTTTGTTTCTTCTCTTCTAATCTGGGAAGGCTCCATGAAACCCAAAATTATTAGCGTTTTTATTAGGGGATGATGAAGTAGGGATTGGGGTAGGAGAGGTTTCAGAGAGTGTGTGCTATATGAAAAATAATTTTGCGAATGTAAAGTCCTGTGACATGAAAGGCAGGTTAACAAGTACACTGTTATCGGTTTTTCTACTTTGACTTATAAAAATGTATGATGTTTTTTTTAAAGGAAAAAAGGCTGTTGATGAAAGAGAGGTAGTCTGCCTAGGTCAGGGGTTCTTAACAAGGGGTCTGTGAGCTTGAATTGAAATTCAAAAAAACACATTATTTTGTGGGGATATGTTGGTGTGGGTGTGATATAATTATTAAATAATACACAGTATTTTGTGGAATTAGTAAGGGGTCCATGGAACAAAAAAGATTAAGAAGCCCTGGTCTAGGTGGATATGGGCATAGGCTCCGGCCCCAGAGAGCCCGATTTTGAGTTCTGGTCAGCCACTTTCTAGCTTACTTAACACTGCCTGTGCTTCAGGTTCCTCCTCTGGACATAACTCTGAATTGTATAAATCTGTGAGAATTATGTAAGTTATCTCTAGTAAAGCACTGAAAGTCATTCCTGACACAGAGTAGGTACTCAGTAAAACTTAAGGCTGAAAATATTTGTCAATTAAATTTTATTTATTCAATCATCTGAAAATTTTTTCCACAAATATTTATATTATCCAGTTGCAGAAATCTTGGACCACACACATTGCAATTGGTGGTACATAGTTTTAAAATAAAAATGGCATAGCTGTGCCTGACCAAATTAAATTATTAAGGGAGAAGGAGAGATGGCTTGTAGAAATAAAGCTGTTTTCCTGGTTACTGAATTATTTCATGATTATCATCTTTAGAGTAGGAACCAGATGACAATAAGAATATCTAAACAGGCATTGACATCATGGTCAGGATCACTTAACAGATGAAGTAAAATTCCAACTGAAACAATTTATTTCATTCAGAGTGCAATGTAAAAAATATATACACACACACATTTATCTTCTTTCAGTAACAATAATGATATTATTCACCAAGATTTTTATTGTCAAAGCATCTGAATTTTCCCTAATCTTTGAAAATTATTTAGAGATTCTTTTTTTGGTAAAATTGATCTTATGTTTGTTTTTATTAATTGTATTTGATCACTTTTACATGGCATCCATTTGGTATAAGCCTTGTGTTATGCATAGAATAGGACAGAAAATTGACTAATACAAAGTTAAGGAGTTTTGCAAACTAATCTTGAAGGAAATATGCTGTACAGAAATGATACAGTATTTAATTTTTTAAAAATTCGTTTTTTCAGTATATATCTGAAGTGCACATTATACAAAGTAATAAGGAGAACTATAGGACATGTCTAACTTGTTAATAAGAAAAGATTAATATATTTCCTGATCTTCATATTTCTTGAAGGGGACCAGTTGTGTGAAATGCTTAAATAATGCAGGGCCTCATGTAATTAAATAGAATACATGGATGAAAACTGATAATTTAATACATTTTATTCTATGCATTATCAGTAAGTTACCACTGGAAATAAATTAAATCCACTAGTTAGTTGACACTAATTTTTTTAATTTGTTTTATGAATTGTTTCTTTGCAATAAAGTATAGGGAAGGATTGTGGGCCATTTTGACTACTCATCCTTACCTAGAACAGAACACATAGGAAAGGCATGATTATAACAAAATGGTACATAAAATTTTTGTATAAGATAAAATCCAAAATTTTTATTAAAGCAACATTAAACAAAAATCCTTTCTTCTGTCGTTTTATGTAGGTAGATATGCTTATAAACACAATCACATTCTGAAAATAATATATTTTCTGCAACACTGAACAAGTAAATGAGGCAGCCTAAAAAAGTTTTAATATATTTATAAAATGGAATTGTAAAGTGTATTATTTAGTGGGGAATTCTGTATTATGATATAAAAGCAGCATTCAATAACCTTAGCTCTTTCAGTTATTTAGGATCTATAAGCTAGAAGACCCCTTAAGTAGAGTGATAAACCATTTCTATAACAATTTTTAAAAAAAATTTTAGTCAGTAGGAAGCATTTTGTTTATCACAACATATAGTAGTAATATACTTGAACATCTGAGGATTTATTTTATTAATTTTGTGCTGTTAATACAAAACCCATTCATGTTTAATAATTCTATACTATCCCTAAATAATTTTATGCCAACACATACATTTAATTAACTTAACTGAATACCTACAGACATTAGTATAGTTAGGTATTGCTTAAGCAATCAAAATTTCTTTGCTCCAAAGAGTCTCTGTAATACATGAAGTAAAGTAACCATTTATGACACTTTTCTACATGTTTTACCAATTCACTGTTATGAAACATCTCAAATCACAAATCCTCAATGTTTAATAAAAAAATAAATCTAATAAATTTGTCCTGCTGTACCATCGAAGCAGTCACTAGATTTTAAGAACCCAATGAGTTAATCAGTCATTGAATAAATCCTTAGACAAATATTCCCAAGTTGCCTATTGATTTTATTGTAGGTCTTTATTTATTGTTCCAGAAAAGAAATGAATCTCTCGAAGTTAAATTCAGTAACTCCTATAAAAGATAAGATCATGAAAGCAAAGATTTATGCCAAGGTAGGCTTGAACCATACTGAGTATTATCTGTGCTGTTATATGAATTATCTTTTTTGTTTCCCCAGTTTCCTTTATCAGAGGCACTTCACTATGCTGCATTTTACAGGCATCTGTAACTCAAACAAAAATATTTAGGGGAGATATTTTAATCCATCATTGTCCTTCTATCTCAGATTTTGCCACTGCAACAAGTTAGACTCAAGTAGCCTAGATATTTGAATTCAGTAAACTCAGCCTCTTATAAAACAGAGTCAAGCTCCTTCCAAGGTTCCAATTTTCTTTTTATTTAATTCATCTTAGTGTATGTATTTCCTTGGTGGATCTGATATCTCGAAGGGAAAAAAAACTAGATATTAATTTAAAATCATATTAGCAAATCTAATTATGGCTTAATGAAGAAATTGGCTTATTTTTGAGGGGATTTGACTAACTGCAGCATAAAGTAGAGGGATCAGACTTCATTTTCAATTCTCAGCATTGTAAAAGTTATGACACTTGCTAGTCATCCTTTTACCAATATATATATTATAGAAATGAATTAGAAATGCAAGGTTGTGGGAAGATGGCAGAGTAGGAAACTCCAGAAACCGGTTCCTCCACAAGAACAACTATTAAATGGACAGAAACTGTTGGGATCAATTATTTTGAAACTAGAGAGTCCAGTAAAACACTGTACAGCAGGGGTTCTTAACCTTTTTTGTCCCACAGATTCCTTTGCCAGTCAGGTGAAAACCACGGACCCCTTACTAAATACACACTATACTGTGTATTTATTAAATAAATACACTTAATAAATATATCACACCAACACGTCCCTATAAAATGTTTTGGTTTTTTTTTTTAATTTCAATTCAAGCTCACAGAACTCTTGTTAAGAACTCCTTCTGTGCAGCCTACAGGGAAGAGCAGGAGGAAGAGGCTGGAAAATTACAGTAAATTGTGCTGTCTGTGTGGTGATTGCTGGTGCCCATCCCCCACTCTCATGGTAGCCAATAGTGGGTTCTGGCCCCTGGCATAGCTTGCTGGTTCCAGAAAGGAACATAGAAATCCTCTTCTCTGAGATCTGGCATGGATATGGACTGATCACAGCTTTTGATTAGCAACTTTGGATTTCTATGGGCCTGAGTCTGAGGGCAGACATTGTTCCAACAAGCCCTAGGCAGAAGGAGACTTAAAGATGGAATACTTCCTCAATGCTGCAGAGGACAGTTGGAGGGTTGCCTTTACTGGGCAGGTCAAGAAAGCACAGCTTTGGTAAGCCATGGAAGAAGTCTCCTGGCATGCTTCCTAATGCCCTTCCTGGCCTCTCTCATACCCTCTCCACCAGGGTGGTCTTGAGTTGGCTAGCACTCCCTTTGTGGGGATTCCTGGCCTTGTTCCAGATGGGAAAGACTGACTTGGGAAATTCCTCTCCAGTGTGCCCTGCCCCACCTTCCATAATTTGCCCTTCAGGCAAAAACAGCTTGAGACAATGAAAGTAGTATAGGAAACAATTGAGGTGAATGTCCTGGGCCAAGGTTTACCTGCTTTAAGTCCTGCAGTTGAACACCTGGCAGAGGGAGAAGATCTGACTCCTGGGAAGTAGAGGGTGCATTCAAACTCCTGTAAACAGGGGAACTGCTAAGGCCACTGGGAATCACAAGCCCAGAACAAGAAACAGGCCCAGAAAAGACAGGGAGGATTCTGTACTTTACATTGCCTGGGGCAGAACTTCCTGATGGGAGAACTGATACTAGAGGAAATTTCTGTCATATCACCAGCTAAAGAAACTCAGTAAAGAGATATGTCAGGGAATACATCCAAGAGTTAACATTTAAATATTTTAAAATATATCATGTTGCAACAAAAGATTACAAGACAAACAAACAGGAAATAATGGTCTGTCCAAAGAAAGAAGATACAAATCCAGAAAACATCAATGAAGAAAACCAGACTGTGGACATACCAGAGAAAGACTTAAAAAAAAAAATATTATATTATTCTCAAGGAGATGAAGGAAAACACAGAGAAAGAACTAAAGGATATCAGGAAAACAATGAATGTGCAATATGAGGATCTCAATAAAGAGACAGATATTCTAGAAAGGAATAAAACAGAACAACTGGAGTTTAAGACTATAATAACTGAGATGAGATATGATCAGGAAGGTTTCAAAAGGAGATTGGAGCTGGAAGAAGAAAGAATCAGTGAACTCAAAGGCTCGACTCTTGAGATGAGTCCGACTGAACAGCAAAAAAAGATAAAAAGAATTACAAAAGCAAAAATAACCTAAAAGAGACCTCTGGGACACCAGCAAGTATACTAAAATACTCATTACAGGAGTCTCAGAAGGAGAAGAAAAAAAGGGGCTGAAGAAATATTCAAAGAAATAATGACAGAGAACTACTCAACTTAGCAAAGGACATGAATATGCATAGCTAAGAAACTCAGAGAACACCAAACAAGATAAACTTGAAGAAAAATATGCTTTACCACTTCCCAATGAAACACAAATGCAAAGGACAAGGAGAGAGTTCTGAAAGTTGCAAGAGAAAAGCAACATTTGTATACAAGGTAGTTCCAATCAGATTAAGTGCTGCTTTATCATCAGAAACCATGGAGGCAAGAAGGTGGTAGGTTGAAATATTTAGCATGCTGAAAGAAAACAATTTCCAACTAGGAATTTTATACCCAGCAAGACTTTCTTTCAAAAATGAGGGAGAGATTAATACATTCCCAGATAAAAGCTAAAGGAGTTCATCACCACTAGACCTGCCCTACAAGCAATGCTAAAGGGAGTTCTTCAGACTGAAAGGAAAGGATACTAGATAGTGTTTCAAAGTGGCATAAAGAAATGAAGACCTTTGGTAAAAGTAACCATTTGAGTAATAATCAAAGTCAGTACATAACTCCACTTTTTACTTCCTACAGGGACAAAAATGCAAACGCATAAATAGTAATGAAAAATTATATGCTTTTGGACATACAATGTACATAGATATAATTTGTAATAAGTACAAAAATAGTGGGTGATGGAAGGGTATAGGAACAGTTTATGTGTATGCTATTGAAGTCAAGTTGGTATTAAATCAAATATGATTGCTATATATTTAAGATGTTAAATTTTAATCTTATGGTAACCACAATATATCTAGATAGAAATGAGAAGGCACTCAATACAAAAAAATAAGACAAATAAATATGAAAGTAGGCATTAATGGAAGACTCGAGGAACAAAAAAGGTATAACACTTACAAAGATTCAATAGAAAAAAAATCAGAGAAAAGTCCAGCATTATCAGTAGTGACTTTAAATGTAAATGGATTAAGGTCTCTAGTTAAAAGACAGAAATTGGTAGAAAGAATAAAAAAGCATGACCCAACTATATGCTGTCTGCAGGAGATTCATCTTAAAGTCAAATGTATAAGTCAGTTGAAAGTGAAAGGATGGGGAAAAAATATGCCATACAAGTAGTCACCAAAAGAGAACTGGCATCATTATACTAATATCAGAGAAAATTGACTTTAAGTCAAAAAGTTATGAGGGAAAATCAAGGTCACTCTATACTGATAAAAGATCAATTGAAGAAAAAGATATAACAATTATAAATATTTATGCACCTAACAGCAAAGCCCCAAAATATATGAAGCAAATACTGACAAATTTGAAGGGAGAAATATATGGTTTTACTTTAATAGTAGGAGATTTTAATATACCATTTTCAAGAGCAGATAGAATATATAGACAGAAGATCAATAAGGAAATACCAGACTTAAACACATACTTTAAACCATCTAGACCTAACAGACATATATAGGACACTTCACCAAACAACAGAATACATTCTACTTGAGTGTACATAGATCATTCTCCAGGGTAGACCATATATTAGGTCACAAAACAAGTTTCAATAAATTCAAAATATTGAAATCTTAGCATGTCTCTTCTCCACCCAGAATGGAATGAAGTTTGAAATCAATACCAGAGACACAGTTGAAAAAATTCACAAATATGTGGAAATTTAACAACATACTCTTAAAACAACGGGTTGAGGAAATCACATGGGATGCAGCATCACTTATGACAATGCTGAGATGGAAATTTCTTTTTTTTTTTTTAATATAAACATTTATAACTATAAAGATTTCAAATAAGAGACCTAACCTCAAAACTGGAAGAACTAGAAAAAGGGGATCAAACTAAACCCAAACCAAGCAGATGAGAGAAAAAATTAGAGCAGAGATAAATGAAAAAAAAAATCATGAGAATCTGCAAAACCAACAGTTGCTTCTTTGAAAAGATCAATAAAATCAATAAACGTTTAGGTAGGCTGGTGAAAAAAAGTTCACAAATGACTAAAATAGAACAGAACAGGGTGAGATTACTACCCACTGAAATATAAGAGGATACTATGAACAATTGTACCCAAATTACATAACCTGGATGAAATGAACAAATTCTTAGAAACACACCAACTTCCTACATTGACTCAAGAAATAATAGAAACACACCAACTTCCTACATTGACTCAAGAAATAAAATATCTCGACAAACAGATTACTAGTAAAGAGATTCAATGAGTCATCAAAAACTTACCAACAAAGAAATGTCCAGGATCAGATGGCTTCACAAGGGAATTTTACCAAACATTCCAAGAAGATTTAACACCAATCCTGTTAAAAATCTTCCAAAACTCCCTAACTCATTCTACAAGGCCAATATCACAAGTAAAGAAAACTACACATCAATATCTTTTATGAATATAGATGCAAAAATCCTCAAATCCAACACAAAAGAATTATACACCTTGATCAAGTGGAATTTATTGGTAAGCAGAGGTGATTGAGCATAAGAAAATCAATTAATGTAATACACCATATTTACAGAATGAAGGGGAAAAAAATACAGAGTCATCTCAATTGATACAGAATAGGTATGACAAAATCCAGTACCCCTTTTTGATTAAAAAAAAAAAAATTTAAAAACTCACAATAGAAGGAAACTTCCTCAACATGCTAAAGGGCATATATGAAAATTCCAAAACTAACATCATACTTAATGGAGAAAGACTGAAATATTTCCCTCTAAAATCAGGAGCAAGACAAGGATTCCCATTGTCACTACTGGTATTCAACATAGTACTGGAAATTATAGTCAGAGACATTAGGCAGGAAAAGGAAATAGAAGCTATCCAAATTGGAATGCCTATTTGCAGATGACATAAACCTATAGACAGAAAATCCTGAAAATTCCACAACAAAGCTCCTTGAGCTAATAAATTAATTCAGTAAAGTGGTAGGGTACAAGATCAACATCCCCAAATCAGTAGTGTTTCTATACACTAGTAATGAACAATTGAAAGAAGAAAAATATTATCCATTTTCAATAGCAGGTATAAGAGTCAAATATCTAGGAATAAATCTAACCAAAGATATAAAGGACTTATACACAGAAAACTACAAAATATTGCTAAAATAAATCAAAGACGACCTAAATAATGGAAGGACATTCCTTGTTCATAGATTAGAAGACTAAATAAGATGTCAATTTTATCTAGACCAATTTACACAATCCCAATCAAAATTCCAACAAACTTCTTTGCAGAAGCTGAAAAGTCAATCATCAAATTTATATGGAAGCCATCTTGAAAAAGAAGACTAAATTTGGAGGACTCATATTTCCTGATACTACATCTGATTACAAAGCCATAGTAATCAAAAGAGCATAATACTTACACAAGGACAGACATATAGACAAATGTAATAATATTGAGGGCTCAGTAATCAACCTTCACATTTATGGACAACTGTTTTTTTTTTTAATTGACATCATTATAGTTCTGTTTTACTGAGTTCTTTGGGATTTACCAATTTCACATGTGGAAGGTACTGGTTAAGAAGCTCTGAAATTCTTTTCCTATCAAAATAGTCGAGAGAAAAAAAATAGTGAAGTTATAAATATACTTTGAAAGTGATATTATCTGCTATAATATTTGATTTGGGTTTTTTGGGTTTTTTTTAAAGATTTATTTTTATCCATTTTTACCACCCCCACACACACCCCATTTTTGCTGTTTCTGTGTCCATTCGCTGGGCAATTCTCTGTCTGTTTCCTGCCCTCTCTCCTCATCCTTCTCCTCCTGTCTTCACCAGGATTCAATCCTCAGAACCTCCGATGTGGGAGAGAAGTGTTCTCCTGCCTGCGCCACCTTAGTTCCTGGTTTTTCAGTGCATCTCATCTTGGCTTTCCCTTCTGTCACTCTCCTGTTACATCATCATCTTGCTCGGTGGGGCCTGGCAGTTCACCTATGCGTGGGGCCTGAGGGGCTCACCCTCTTGTGGGGCCTGACAGTACACCTGCATACAGGGCCTGGTGGCCCACATGCCTTCTATATTTTCCTTTTTTTAATTTTTACTGGGAGGTCCTGGGGATTGAACCCAGGTCCCTCCATATGGGAGACGGATGCCCAATCATTTGAGCCACATCCATCCCCCTGCTATATCTCTTAAGGTTGACCAAAGATACCTAGAGTTACAGTCTTTTCCCATATAGGATGGTCATATAATAAATCAGGCTTAGTTTATTACAAGCATTCCAAAAACCAGACCTAGGGAGAAAAACTAGGTCTGGGGACATATGCATGGTTTCTAATATAGTGAATGTTTAGTCTACCCTGATTATCATAAAATCAGGACAGTGAGAATATTCACATGACAACTAATTTTTGACAAGGCAAAGACCAATCAATTGGGAAAGAACAGTCTCTTCTACAAATTGCTTGGGGAAAACTGGATCTCCATTTGCAAAAGATGAAGGTGGATGCCTACCTCACACCATATAAAAAAAATCAACTCAAAATGGATCAAACACCTAAATCAAAGAACCAGAACTATAAAATGTCTAGAAGAAAATATAGCGAAACATTTTCAGAACCTTGTGTTAGGCAGTAGTTTCTTAGACTTTACACCCAAACCACAAACAACAATTGAAAAAAATATATAAATGAGAACTCATCAAAATGAAAAACCTTTGTGCAAAGAAGTTTATCACTAAAGTAAAACAACTTACATAATGGGAGAAAATATTTGGAAACCACATATCCAAAAAGGGTCTAATATCCAGAATATATAAAGAAATCCTTCCACTCAAGAACAATAAGTCAAATAACCTATATAAAAATGGGCAAAATACTTGGACAGACATTTCTCCAAAGAAGATATATGAATGGGCAAAAAGCGCATGAAAAGATGTTCTTCATCATCAGTCATTAGGGAAATGCAAATCAAAAGCCACTAGAATAGCGTCTTTTTTAAAAAGTGTGTTTTAAAGTGTTAGGATGTGGAGAAATAGGAACACTCATTCATTTCTGGTGGAGATTAAAAATGGTGTAACTGCTCTGGAAGACAATATAGCAGTTCCTAGAAAGTTCATTATAGAATAACTATATGATCCAGCAATCCCACTTATAGGTATATACCCAAAAGAATGGAAAGCAGGGACAGAACACCTATGTTCATAGCAGCATTATTCACAATTGCTAAAAGGCGGTGTCAACCCTAAAAAAAGTGATGTTCTGATACATGAGACAACTTGGATGAACCTTGAAGATATCAAGTTGAGTGAAATAAGCCTGACACTAAAGGATAGATATTGTATGGTCTCACTGATTTGAAATAATTAGAATAAGCAAACTCATAGAGTCAGAATCTAGAATAGAGTTTACCAGAGGTGCAGAGGGGATAGGAAATAGAGAGTTAAGGTTAAAATGTACAGAGTTTCTATTTTGGATGATGGAAAAGTTTTGGTAATGGATAGTGATGATGGTAGCACAACCTTGTGAATGTAATTAAGAGCACTGAATTATATATTTGAGTGTGGTTAAAAGGGGAGATTTTAGGTTGTATATATGTTACTAGAATGAAATTCTTTAAAAATCGTGGAACTGTACATCTCAAATAGTAAATCCTAAATTAAGTCATAGATTATAATAATTCAGTTATAAAAACATGCTTTCATTAATTGTAACAAATGTACCATGCCAATACAAGGTGTTAATAATACGGTGATGTACGGGAATCCTGATTTTATGCATGATTGTTCTGTAAACATACATTTCTAATTTTTAAAATGAATTAAAGTGCCCCTTTAAAATAAAAATTCTATCAGAAATATAACCAACCCTTCATATAAATCTTGTTAAAAAATTTTATAATGCTTATGTAGCCATTATTATTCACATTATTCTTTGTGTAACTTGAGCATAACTATGCATATTTCTCTTTTTGTGACCACTGATCTCATTTGATGGTAGTTAGCAAACACATTTTATTTGAATTCCATGTGTGCTATCTGAACTAACTCCTGTCCTCTCTCTTATATGTACCCTCTATCCTACTCTAAATAGGATAGTTTCATTCCATCCTCTAAGTTCTTTTTTTTTCCACAGTATTTATCTTTAAATACACCATATAATATCTTCCTCAATAATTTTGACACCTTATATTTTGATAACTTGATAGTTCTTCCACCTTCTCAAGGTCAGTTGCATCTTATATTTTGTAAAGAATGTAGCCAACATAGTTTGCTGCAGTTACTCATCATTGGAATCTTTTGGTTTGGGCAATATGGTAACCTGATCCTCATGGAATCTGCATCCCCTACCTGCCCACCATCCACTATAAACACATAAAAATTCTGAGGAAAATGTAACAACTTTTAAATAAAGAGCTGAGCTCAAAAGAAAGAAAATGAGATTCCCAGGTACCAGAAATGAATAGACTTCCAGGAAGATGGTGGACTAGTAAGACATGGGAATCTCTTCTCCAGAAAAATAGTTAAGAGGACAGGCTGAAACAGCCCTGAAAAAGATCTAGGGTTTAGGACAGCAGGTGAAGGCTGCACACCACCCAGAGGAGAGAGGGACAAAACAGGGAAATCGCAAGTGATGACAGAACCATGAGATGGAACCAGCGGAGGCTGCTGCTGCTGCCGGCACCCTCCCCCCCACTAAAGACTCTTTAGAATTCTCGGGGCTCTGGGCCTGTGACTACAGACAAAGGGGCCTCCAGAGATCTATGACCCCAGGAAAGGGGAGAGAGAGGGACACAGCCTAAGGCTAACTCACCTTTTGACTTACAGATTTGGTCTGCTGTGTCCCAAGAGCCCTTCCAGGCAAAGTGGGGCAGCACCATTGTTTGCCTTGGAGCCTGCAAGGGGCTAAAGACATACAATCCTCCCAATCTCCTTCTGTACTATCAGGGACTGATTGTTGAGGACTCAGAGGGGAGTGGAAATATTTCCTAGCCAGGAAAAGGGAGGGGGCTGCCTGAGAAGACTGGAGAACTGCCTCAGAGAAAGTTTGAATTACAAGGCTCCTAGCCTCCAGACAGGAAGCTCTATCACATTGATCTGGTCTGTACTACAACAAATACACTCACACCAGGCATTGAATTGAGAGCCGCCAAAGAGTGCCATCTCCAGGCAGACCAAGGAAGCACACACAAGAAAATGAAAAATAAGAAGGAGAGGCTTTTTCTGGCCTCTATAGCTCCCTGCCCAAGGCCCTAGGAAGCAACTCTACAACCAATTACTGGGCCCAGTGCCCACTTTTGAGCAACCAGCAGGACAATCCTAACAATCCAGGTTGAGCCAAAAATCAAGGAGCTGTGGTAACTCACAGCCTCCTGCCACTAAATCCCTATAAAAGATAAAAAGATTGAGTATCTGTGTAAAATACATCCTAACCTAACACCGGCAAAAAATTATGAGCCATACTAAGAAAACAGAAGACATGGCACAAGAAAAGTCATACATCAAAGTCCCACAAGAGATGCAGGTTTTGAGAGACTAATCAGTGAGATGAGCACAAATTTCCAAAATCAAATTAATGAGTTGAAAGACAATATAGTTAAAGAGATAAATGACATTGAGAAGATATTGAACGAATGCAAAGAAGAATTTGAAATCCTGAACAGAAAAGTAACAGAGCTCATGGGAATGAAAGACGCAATAGGTGAAATCAAAAACACATTTGAGGCATACAACAGCAGACTCAAAATGATAGAAGAAAGAATAAGTTATATCAAAGACAGAACAGCTAAAATTGGTGAGAGAACAGAGAAAGAATGGAAAAAATTGAGCAGGGGCTCAGAGAGTTGAATGACAACACAAAATGCAACAACGTACGTGTCATGGGAGTTCCAGAAGGAGAAGACAAGGGAAAAGGGGCGGGAAAAGTATTTGAGGAAATAGCAGCTGAAAATTTCCCAACTCTTACAAAAGAAATGAACTTACATGTCCAAGAAGCACACCATACCCCAATCAGAATAAATCCAAATAGACCTACGCCAAGACACATACTACTCAGAATGTCAAATGTCAAAGATAAAGAGAAAATTCTCAGAGTAGCAAGAGAGAAGTAAACGATCACATACAAGGGTTGTCCAGTAAGACTTAGCGCAGATTTCTCTTCAGAAACCATGGAGGTGAGAAGACAGTGTATCCTAATGATACAATTAGGAAACTGAAAGAGAAAACTGCCAGCCAAGAATTCTTTATCCAGCAAAACTGTCCTTCAAATATGAAGGTGAGTATAAAATACTCACAAACAAACAGAAGCAAAGAGTTTGCAAAAAAGAATCCAACTTTGCAGGAAATATTAAAGGAAGCCTTAGAACCTGAAAGAAAAAGACAGGAGAGAGAGGCTTGGAGGAGAGTATAGAAGAAAGAATAGCAGAAAGGATAACCAAAAGAGTAAACAGACAGACAAAAACAGGATGACTTATGAAAACCAAAGAATAAAATGGAGGAAGTAAATAGTGCATTTACAGTAATATCATTGAATGTGAATGGATTAAACTCCCCAATCAAAGATACAGTCTGATAGAATGGATAAAAAAAAAAAAACGTGAGCCATCCATATGCTGCTTACAAGAAACTCACCTTAGACCCAGGGATTTAAACCAGCTGAAAGTGAAACGTTGGAAAAAGATACTCCACACGAATAGTAACCAGAAAAGAGCAGGGGTTGCTATGCTCATATCAGACAAAACATACTTTACATGCAAAAAGTTATAAGAGATACAGAAGGCCATTATATATTAATAAAATGGATGATCCACCAGGAAGATATAACAGTCACAAATATCTACTCACCTAACCAGGGTGCCCCAAAATATATGAGACAAACTCTGGCAAAACTGAAGGGAGAAATAGACATTTCTACAATAATCGTTGGAGACTTCAACACCCCACTCACATCATTAGATAGAACAACTAGACAAAAGATCTACAAGGAAACAGAGAACTTGAACAATATGATAAACAAGTTAGACCTAACAGACATATACAGAACACTGCATCCAAACTCAGCGGGTTATACATTCTTCTCAATTGTCCATGGATCTTTCTCCAGGATAGACACATGTTAGGTCACAATGCAGCTCTCAATAAATATAAAAAAGATTGCAATTATACAAAGCACCTTTGAAGATCATAATGGAATGAAACTAGAAATCAGTAATAGGGGAAAAGTAAATTCTCAAATGTCTGGAGACTGAACAACACGCTCCTAAATAATTGGTGGGTCAAAGAAGAAATTGCAAGTGAAATCAGTAAATATATTGAGACAAATGAAAATGAGAACACAACGTATCAAAACTTATGGGATACAGTGAAGGCAGTCTTGAGAGGGAAATTTATAGCCCTAAATGCCTATATTAAAAACCAAGAAAGAGCTCAACTCAAAGATTTAACTGAACAACTTGAGAAAATAGAAAAAGAACAGCAAATCAATCCCAAAGCAAGCAGAAGGAAAGAAATAATAAAGATTAGAGCAGAAATAAATGAAAATGACAGAAAAATAAAGAAAATCAACAAAACCAAAACTGGTTCCTTGAGAAGATCAATAAAATTGACAAACCCCTAGCTAGACTAACAAAAAAAGAGAGAAGATGCAAATAAATACAATCAGAAATGAAAGGGGGGAAGTTACAAATGACCCCACAGAAATAAAAAGAATCATAAGAGGATATTATGAGAAACTATATGCCAACAAACTAGACAACCTAGATGAAATGGACAAATTTCTAGAAACGCACAACCTACACTGATGCTACAAGAAATACAACATCTTAGCAAACCAATTACATTTAAGGAGATTGAATTTGTCATGAAAAACCTCCCAGCAAAGTAAAGTCCAGGACCGGATGGCTTCACAGGTGAATTCTACCAAGCATTTAGAAAAGAATTAACTCCAATCCTGTTTAAACTCTTCCAAATAATTGAAGAGGAGGGAAAATTACCCAACACATTTTATGAAGCCAACATTACCCTAATACCAAAGCCAGATAAAGATTCTACAAGAAAAGAAAATTATACACCAATCTCTCTAATGAACATAGATGCAAAAATTCTCAACAAAATACTTGCAAATCGAATCCAACAGCATATCAAAAGACTTATACATCACGACCGAGTGGGATTTATTCCTGGTATGCAAGGCTGGTTCAACATAAGAAAATCAATCAATGTAATACACCACATTAACAAATTGAAGGAAAAAAATCACATGATCATCTCAATCGATGCAGAAAAGGCATTCGACAAAATCCAGCATAATTTTTTGGTAAACACTTCAAAAGATAGGAATAGAAGGAAAATTCCTCAATATGATAAAAGGCATATATGAAAAACCCACAGCCAACATCATACTCAATGGGGAAAGGTTGAAAGCTTTCCCTCTAAGATCAGGAACAAGACAAGGATGCCCACTGTCTCCACTGTTATTCAATATTGTACTAGAAGTTCTAGCTAGGGCAATTAGACAAGAAAAAAATTAAAGGCATCCAAATAGGAAAAGAGGAAGTAAAACTCTCACTGTTTGCAGAT
>JAQZBX010066227.1:0-16148 GCA_029593785.1 Cabassous unicinctus
GCACCTGCGCACGGGGTCTGGGGGGCTCACCCACGCACGGGGCTGTTCAGCACTTTTCTTAGACAAACATAGAAGAGGAATTTTTTTAATTTCCACATTTGAAGACAACCTGAAATGGAGAGAGCAAGATAATGCATTGATAAGGGAGCATGTTAAATTGGGCTAGAATTTTGTTTTGAAGGGATTAAGATGAGTTTAAATACTAATCAAAATAAAGCATTTAGGTTAAAAAAATAAAAATCTCTTGTCCACAGTTTCAATGCAGGGGAAACATAATTTGCAAAGGCATATGTGAGAAAACAAGACTGAGCCAACTGGGTGACCCAGCTACTAAAGAAAGTGAAGGCAATGCAGGCCCTGGGGAAACCAGACTGCAGACAGGAAGATCCAGCCCCCATGCTGCAAGTGGCTCACTCTGGATCTAGCAGTGGGTTTTGATTCCAGGGGCCTCATTTTAAACGGGACATTGACAATCTTGATATTACTCCCAACAGGGCGTTCTGAGTGGTGAGGAAATCAGAACCATCTTGTAGAAATAATGGATAGAAGAATTGGATACATTTAGCCCAGGGAATTGGAGACTGAAAAAATGGCTGCTTTTAATTATTAAAGAGCTGCCAGGGAGAGAGGAAGCAACCTTGATCTTATTGCTCCAGAAGATGCAACTAAGAGAATGGGATGGATTTTTAAGAGAGTAGATTTGAGTCAGGATGAGAAGACACTTCCTAATAACTCAAGCTGTTAAGAAACGAGGTGAAAGCCCTCTTCGTTGACACTTGGGGAACTTCCTCAGGCAGAGACAGGGTTGTAAGGAATCCCCAGACATGTGCAAAGGTTGGAGGCACGGAAGCAGCTGACTTAAAGTCCTTTCCCAGCTGAAGTCTAGGCTGCAGAGTCTGGGGGGAGAAGTGGGGGGTCGCACAGGGAAGCCTACGCAGAAGCCCGTGAGGATTAGACAAGCAGAGAAAAGCCAAGCTGGGAAGAAAGTGGGTCTCCTCAGACAACATTCTCCCCAGACTGTTTTGGCAAGGGACAGACTGAGCACATCTACTGGAATTCAAGTCAGGGGGGATTTGATTTTACTGGGTTGGGCAGAGCATGTTGTCTCTCGAAATCTTTTTTTATTCCTTTTTCTATGCTGTCAAATGATGTTCTAGGGAGTCCTACTAGGAGCAGATGGGATGGTCCTCCCGTGGTGGCTTCAGCACAGGGCTGGTCACTGCGCTCTGGCTCTGGTCCAGTAGCTGGACTTAGCTCTGATGAGTTGGTTCTTTCCAAACTCACGCCATCGATGCTAGCAGCCTAGCCAATGCTGGGCCCCCTCTGACTCCAGCAGTTTGCTAAACAAACCCACTGGCCTCTGGGGAGGAAGTAGGAGTGGAGGGGACTGGCTTCCTGCCATCCTCACTGGAAGACCACGGTACTGGTGGGATGAACACAGACCTGTGGCTTCCCCTTAAAGCTACCTGAGGGGGACAAGTGAAGGGGGACGATGTCTACACCGGGAGGGCAGCCAACTTGCCCACTGAGAAAATAAGCTCAGAGAGGCAGTGCGGGGTTTGGGAAAGAGCAGGGGCATGAGAGAGCTGGGCCAGGCTGCCTGGGCCTGAAATCTGTCTTTGCCACCCTGCCTCCTGGCGTTAGGGACTCCTGATGTACACAATGGGGACAGCAATGTCACCTACCCCAAAGGGTTGTTAAGGGGACGAAGTGAGTTAATACTGGGAAAGCTCTTAGGACAGTGCTGGGAGCATAGAAAGTGCTAGAAAAGTGTTTCATAAACAAATTAGGGTTAGTTGGACTCGGGTTTCTTTCCCAGTTCTGCTGCTTTCTAGCTGTGTAAACTTCTCTGAGCCTCTGCTTCACCTCATGTCAATGTTATTATGAGGATCCTGCAAAATCAACCTGTGTAAAGGAAATGGCACAAGCAAGTGCTCTGTAAATAACACTTGCTAATAACTCAATAGGTCAAGGACAAACAAGATTGAATACCTGACTTCACAAACACCATATTGTTGGGTTCTTTTTCCCCCAGATTCCAATTTTAAAAACAAACAAACAACAACAACAAAAAACAGGCTCAGTAAATCAGAGATCATTTTCTGAGGGCTGCCCGTCAGTTCCTGGTGGTCCAGGGAGCCTGCAGGACAAGAGGCCCTGGAGTAATTATAACAGGAACAGCAGCAGCAGCAGCAGTTTACCACATCCCAGGGCCTGGGGGAGCACTTAGGTGCATTGTCCCGTTGAATTCTAACAACTGTGTGAAGCAGGGATGGCAATTGTATTCATTTCCCAGCTGCTAAAACAAATACCACGTGATGGTTTGGCTTAACAAGAATTTATTGGCTGCTGTTTCAGAGGCTAGAAGGCTGGCATCCCAACTGGGGTATCTTCCAGCTGCCAGCAATCTTTGGGGTTCCTTGGCCTTTCTATCACATGATAATGCACATGGAGGTGTCTTCTCCCTTCTTTTCTGGGTTCCATGACTTTCACTTCTAGCTTCTCCCTTGGCCACTCTTTCCATGTCCAATTCCCTTTGCTTATAAGGACTTCAGCCATATTAGGTTAAAGACCACCCTTATTTAGTCTGGGCACACTTTAATAACATCTTCAAAGACCCTTTTTACAAATGGATTCATAGTCACAGGACCAGGGGTTGGGTCCTGAACATGCCTTTTGTGGGGGACATGATTCAATCCCCAACAATGGTGACGATAATTTTATAGATGAAAAAATGTGGGCCTCAAGCTAAATAACTTCTTCCACCTCACACTGCTTTTTAGGGTGAAAGTTGGATTGGAATGGATATGTCACTGACTCCAAGCCCATCCTCTGAACCACTAGGCTCACAGCCTCTTGAGCCACTGAATTTATCAGAATGCAGGGAACTCATGAGGAAGATCTGGGGATCTTAATTGAACACAAGCCTAAAATAAGCCCAAACTAACTCAGCTACTAAAAGAAGTAAATGGGATCATTTTCTTACTATCATCTGCCCCATCTGGATATTTGAATACAGCTATGTTTGGCTGGCCTCAGTTAAGTAGAATTTTCCATTGTTCTAGAAGGTCTTAAACAAGAGTTTCATTCAAGGAGAGATAAGGCTTAAAGTGCTAACACTCATGGCCTGGACAGAGCCCCTACTTAAGTCCAGTGATGTCAAGGAGCAAATTGCCAGCATCTTTTCCTCTATGGAGCTCCTGATCCATGTCTAGCTGCCTGCAATGGTAGAGAGGGCAAGAAGGCCTGGACATGGGAGGCTAGGGGCCCTGAAGGCAGTCCAGCTTCCATTTCTGCTTTCTAGGGTCTGTGGGATATAATCCTTCAGGACTATCTATTTCCTAGCAGGGAGGGGAGCTTCACTGCAGGTTCCAGGCTGTTTTCTGCAAAGTGAGCAGTTGACAGAGAGCAAGGGCAAAGCCCAAGATCCCAAATACAGGAGAAGCAAGTGGGGTGGGGGAAGCCGCAATCTAGAATAGAGGAGATCGAGGCCCATGAGACCAGGTGCTATCTGGGTGGTGGGGGGAGGCCAAAGGAAAAGAATGTTCACCGACAGCATGGTGGGGAGGAAGGGTCTCAGGAAAACAAGCATATCTGATGAGGATTTTAATGTAACGGAGAGAGCGGTGACGATAGCTAACATTTATTGTGCTTATACTCTATGTCAGGACTTGTATTCCTGCTCAGTCTCATTTTAAGCAGATAGCTCAGGTTATCAGGAAAAAACAAGTAGAGGATGAGCAGGCTTTCTATAAGAAGAGGTTGGTTCAAGTCTAACTGTAAGCTTTTCAGAGATCAACAATAACAACCCTATAGGCAGGAAGTACGATTGTCCCCAATTTACAGATGAGGAAACTCAGACATAGAATTTGAGTAACTTGCCCAAAATCCCACAGTAGAGCTGGGATTTGAACCCAGGTGTTTTGGGTCCAGAGCTCTTGGTATCATACAGACCTGAAGAAGATATGAATGGACAGTTTGCACTGAGGTGTGTGGTGTAAACCCTCTTTCTATCTTTCCTGTGAAATCTTTGGTAAAATCAATACAGCTCACTAATTCTTTTGGTGTAATGGTCACTTCCTGGGCCTTTGGAAGAGACTCTATGTCTTGCCTTAAGGTAGACCAGGGTGAAAAATGGAGAAGACATGTGGAAACAGATGGCATCAGGGTTCTGCCAAGGCCAGAAAAATAAAATGAAAGATCCTTTCTAAGGCCTGGAGCAGAGGTAGGCTAATCTAGCCACCTCAGATCTTCTCATGATGCAACAGCTTCTCTGCATGCCCGATCTCAAGCCCAGACAACCATGGCTTCACAGAAAGAAAAGAGAGTCCCAGACCCTTTCCACACATGCTTTGCAACAGTCAGGACAGGCTGGGTTATTTATGCTGCAGTAACAATGATCCCCTCGCAATGACTTACAACCACAAAGGCTTATGTCTTGTTCAAGCTGCATCTCCAACATGGGTCAAGAGTGTCTCTGCTCTATGTTATCCACTTGGGATCTAAATTGATGTGCTAGCCTCTTCCTGGACCATTTCCCATCTTCTGGAAAAGGGAAAAGACACACAGGAAACTATGTGTTTGCTCTTAAGGCTTTTGCCTGGAAGTGACACATGCCACATCAGTTTTGCTTGCATTTGTTGGCAAGAACAGGTCACAATGCTTAGCCTAATGTCAGTGGGGTTGGGGAGAATATCACCTGCCTCAGGAAGGGCCAGCAGGTATTTTCAAATAATAATGCAGTCTTACAACAGTCTCAATGCATTAGCTCCTTGAAGACAGGCAAAAAGTTCCATCCTAGCACGCTGACCCAATAAAATGTCCTTGCCCTGGATCATAAGGATCAAATCCTGGAAGGAGGAGGGAGGAGAGAGGAGCCCCCTGGAGGCCAATAGCATAAATTAGTGATGCAAAAGTAAAGGGGACAGCACAGCTTGAGCTGGTAAGTGACAAGGGCACTTGGCCCAGGAAGGAGGTTCCAGAAGAGACCTGTCCACTCCCGTCAGGGTGCCCTTGCTCAGACTCCCTGGGATTCCAGAAGAAGGGCCAAGAGAAGGAGAGTGCTGGCACTCTCCTGCCTGAAGCTATTGTCTGGTTAGAAAACGGAACAACTATGCCTCCACGACCTAGTTTTAATACTGTGAGTTTGTAAGGAAGCTGGGAAGCCAAATCTCAAAAGTAGCTTAATTTCTCAATAAAATAAAACAAAGCTTCTCTACAGATAAGTGCTGTTCGTTTTAAGCCTTAGAGTGGAAAAGGTAAGCCAGGGAGCCGACCAGAGGGAGCAGCCCTCAGGCTTCTGACTTGACTCCTTCCAGGGCTGTTGACAGTCGGAGGACAAGAAGGGCAAAGTGATATAAAGGGATGGCAGTTAGTTGAGGATCCCACAGGAGCTGTGGCCGCATTTCTCAACAAAAACCACTGCGCACATGCTTACAAATACATTTATGGGAACTGGGCCAGAATATTTTAAATTAGAAAATGTCCTGAAAATCTGGGTTATAAGGTCATGGAACCCATGGGGTTTCCTATAATTCCCAAAACTATGGTTTGATCTGAGGTTCCCTCTCTAGAGGTGAACCCCCATCCTGACTTGACTTTTCCATTGACTATTTGAGAATCTGAATATTTTTAATGGGTTCTGGGCCAACTTCCTGAGTGTAAGAACCCCTTTGGGGGAAAGTCGTGGCTTGTGTTGATTAGCAAGGAAAAAAAAAAACATGTAAAGTATGAGCAGACTTCCAACAAAGGGATAGATTCAAGTCTAACTTCCACATTTTTCAGAGACCAAGAAGTGTGCGTGATAGAGAACAAATTCACAGTGGAAAGTATTTATTATACTTTTACTAGTTAGGATCTATTGGTTCAGCTGCTTTAGCAGAGATGGAAATAAGAGTGATTTAAACAAGATAGACAATTCATGTTTCATTAAAGTTTGAGCTATTTGGGACAGTCTGGGGGGAGCGGGTGGGGTACAGCAGTCTGATCCACGAGGTCATTCAGGGATCCAGGTACCTTACATCTCTTTACTCCACTGTTTTCTGTGGCATCAGCCTCACTGGAGCTGGCTCACTACCTCCAAGCATGCTTGCCAACACCAGTAAGAGGTGTGGGGGGCAAGTGACTTCCCTGAAGGGGAGGACCCTGGGAATTGGCACACATCACTTCCACAACATCTGTTTTGCTGGAACATAGTCACATGGCCACAGCTGGCTGCAGGGGAAGCTGGGAATGTAATCTCCAGCTGGACGATTCTGTAACTACCAGGAAGGGAGGGAAGGTGGATCTTGGGGAACAAGTGACAGTTTTTGCCATGCTCAGTAAACAGTAAATGATACACATTCTTATGACTCAAACAAAAATTGCGCTTAATAGAGTACTGTAAGTGTACCTACAACTGTTCGTATTTCTTAGAGTTAGAATTCATTCACAGTCTTCAGTCCTGGGTTCTCCCCGTGGCACCTCCACTCACCTGCAGAGCTTATCAGAGAAGGGAGATTCCTTTGCAAAAGGGCCCATTGGCTGCATGCTGCCTGGGCCCCAAAGCCCACCACTGAGGCTGGCCAGAGCCTTCAGAGAGGGCGTTGGTCTTAGTTTCCTAGGGCTGCCGAAACAAAATACTACAAACTCAGGGACTTAAAACAACAGAAATGTATTGTCTCACAGTTCTGGAGGCCAGAAGTCCAAAATCAAGGTAGAGTCAGGGCCAGGTTCCTTCCGAAGCCTCTAGGAGGGGTCTTCCCTTGCCTCTTTCAGCCTCCAAGAGCTTCCGGCGTTCCTGAGCTTGGGCAGCATCACAGTCCTCTGATCTCTGCCTGTCTCCCTCCCATCACCATCTTCCCTCTGTGTTTGGGTCTGTTTTCTCTTCTTACAAGGACACCAGTCATATTGGATTAGGGTTCACCTTAATTCAGCATGATGTCATCCTAACTTGATGACATCTGCAAAGGCCCTATTTCTAAATCAGATCTCCTTGACTGGGACGGGGAGTTAGGACTTCAACTTTTTTTTTTTTCAATTAGAGAAGTTGTCAGTTTACAGAAAAGTCATGCATAAAGTAGAGTTCCCATATGCCACCCTATGACTGACACCTGCGTGAGTGTGGTACATTTGTTACAACCCATGTAAGAACATTTTTATGATTGTACTATTCACTCTAGTCCATCATTTACAACAAGGCTCATTGTCTGTGCTGTACACTCCTATGTTTATTTGCTTTAGAATTTTTATTCCAGTAACATATATACAACCTAAAACTTCCCCTTTTAATCATATTTAAATATTTAATTCAGTGCCATTAATTATGTTCACAGTTCTGTGCTACCGTCACCGCCATATCTTCAACATATCTTTTTGAGGGGTACAATTCAACCCATAACAGGGTCCCCTTCCCAGGATGTCTGGGGCCCCAGGCAGCACCAATGGGGCCTCGATTTTCAAAATATCTCTCGTCAAAGCAGAACATCCAGCTTCTTCCCTGTCCCTCTTTGTCTCCATTCTCTCCTCCATTTCCCCATCACACTCTCTCTCCAGGCATAACCCCATGGAGAGTAGCACAAGCCCCCAGACAAACTGGCAAGATAATTCATTGGGATGTTCATTTGTGTTTGCTTTCCTTCTGTTCCTTCCCCTTCCTCCCATCTTCATTTCAAGCAAGTCTCCAGGCTTTGTGATTCCTCACCTCAGAAGCCAGCTGAGGCCCGGTGAAGGAGAGTGAGGGACATGCCACAGGCCACAGACAAGACAGGGAACAGAAGGTAGACCACTGTCCCTAACACTTGACATCTCCTCGAGGGCCTCCTCCAGAGGGCCATCTGACTTCCCAGAGTTCCAGCAGGTCCTCGGGTTTCCACGGAAACTGCAGCTCTGTCCTTGGCTGTCCAGACAGATGCTCACAATGTCAGATAAACAGGCTGGCTGTCAGCTTGGGTGGCGGCTGTCCCCATGACAGCAGGAGGGGAGAGCCGCAGCTTCGCCTGCAGATCTGGGATGACAGCATGAGGGCCAGAGCAGAGTCCCTGAAAGTCAAGCTGCTGCTAAAAAATGGCAGCGGAGACAAGGCTTACAGAAGGACAGAAGGACATTTGCATGGAGGGCAGCTGGCCTCCTGCCCCTTCCCTGGAGCCTGCGGAGCAGCCTGTGAGGAGGGACTGGGCTGGGGCCATTCCTGGCAGGCCAAGGCCCCTCATCTGTGCATCTCAGGAGGGTCCTCCTCAAGGGATGGACAGATGGACTGATGGAGGAGGGGAGGCAGTGAGGCAGGGATAATGGAAAGAAGAAAAACAGGGACAGGAGAGAGGGAGGGAGTCAAGGCAGCGAGAAAGGAGGGAAGGAGGGGAGATTGTTCTGTCATCTTGGCTTACCAGGCTCAGGCATTTCCATCTCAAACTCACCCTCATCCCAGGAATCTTGGGTTCCTTTGGACCTTAGAGTTCTCCTGGGGTGAGGAGAAGGTGACATCCCAGAGGGGCTGACAGATCCTGGTCAAAGACACAGAGATTGGGTGGGCTGCCACAGCTCCTCCTGGGGGCTGGGAGGCTGGCAGTGAGGGGGCTTGGTGAAGGCAGTGTGCCAAGCCCCTCTGGGCAGGGTGGGGGTGGTGGAGGCAGAAGAGGATTTGAGAACTGTCGAATGCCAGTTCTCTGAGCCCCCTGGGGAGGCAGGGGGGAGGCCAGCTCTGTCCATCTGTCCTTCCATCCTCTTGTCCAGGGAGGTCAGGCTGCTTGTGTGCAGAGTCCCCATAGCCTCTGTTCTCCATGAACCCAGCTTCGGGACCATCAGCTGTGGTTTCATTTCTGAGCCCCCCAATGTCTCCAGCCTCTTAAGGGCTGTGCTGTGCCGGACAGCGTGTCAAAGACCATCCACCAAGACTAGATCCTCAGGACAAGGCAGCCCCAGCAGGATGGAGGGCTGGGGAGTCAGGGATGGCTGGGTGTGTCCTCTGCAGGAGTGGCCACCTGGCCCAGAAGCTCCAGGGGCACCAGGAACGGATTCAGGGGGCAGATCCCGGCTGCCTGCCAGGCCGATCATGATTCGCTGGGTCCAGTATCCTCAGGGGCCTGGGAGATGGCCTGGCTGGGTTCCTCGTGCCCTTTGGAGCCAGTCCCGCCAGCCTCAGTCCTAGGCTCCAAGTTCCCACCAGCTGAGCCGGGCTGGGGAGCCATCAAGCAGAGGAACTTTGTGGGGGCCTCTGTGGGGGCCACCCCGACTTGTGGGTCACTCTGTCACCTTGGGACCATAGACAGACTCCCTCTAACTCTTCCTCCCCAGCCTCCTCCGTTTTTACCCACAATTCCCTTTCTTCCTCTGCACAAAAGCTCTCATCTTCTCCCACAGTTGCCTTTATGACCAGTTCCAGAAAATCCTGGGTCATCTGTTAAAATCAGAGAATAAATCAAAGGCCACAGGGAAAAATAATAATAATAAAGGTTCCTGTTCCTAAAGGCTTCCCAAGGAGCAGGGAGGGCTCTTCTTCAGGAATGCAATTGCTCCTTGCAGGAGGTGGGGATGCTTGTGTTCCTTCCCAGGAAAGCTTTTCCTCCTCCATCAAGAGCAAAAGGACTCTTCCAAAAAAAAGATCGATTCAAAAGGAAGAGAAAAGGAGGAAGTATGTGGTCTGCTTCGCTCAAGCCAGCCATGAAAATTATGTCTCCTTTCGCCTTGTGGTCAGGAAAATGATCCCAGATTGAAAATTCTTGGAAGTTCATCTGGATGGAAATTCTGACTTGAAGGCTGTTCAATATCCTTCACTTTAACAGGCCTCTGCTTCTAAATTGGGTTGAAAACCTCCCCGTCCTTGCTATCAGGGTATGTTGGGGTGAGAGGCAGGGCTGAGGAGGACTGGGAATGCTGAGCTTTCTTTCTAGTGATGCCAGGGCACAGCAAGGGATAGCCATGTTCTCTCTACCAGGAATGTTGTTTGAGTGATAACTACATAAAATTTAAAATGAGTGGCCATGCTCTCTATCAGGATGAATCTCTATAAAACTGAGGACAAGTGGCCAAGAACTCTATCAAGATGATGCTCCATAAAACTGAGAACAAGTAGGTGAGCCCTTGATCAAGACAAATCTCTATAAAACTGAGAACAAAGTGGCCTTGAATTCTATCAAGATGATTTTCTAGAAAACTGATTTAGGAGAACTTTTTAAAAAATAATCCCAATTCCTGGGCCCTACCACAGATCAATTGAACCTGAATTCCTTAGGGCAATAGGATGCAGGGTGCAGGGATCTGAATTTTCTAAATGCTCTTCAAGAGATTCTGATCCACAATGAGGGTCTAAGGTCTGTAGACAAAAAGTTAAGTTTTCTGAGAGTCTACACAACTCTCTTACTCAACAAGATCATTCTTTCTGGAAAAAGGAGGCAGACCAAACACTTTCCTGCAGGTAAAGGCATTCATCCATTGACCTCCTGAAAACCAGATTTCTTCTCCCTTTTCCTTCTTGTAGCTTGTGAGACAAGAAAGTCTCCTTGATTAGACAAAGCTGCAGGATTGGGTAAGGATAGTCCATTGGTTACTAGGGCGGGAGGAAGCCAGTTATGGAGGCTCCACTGAGGCAATTGTTTCTTCACCTGCACAATAAACCTAACTGGCAAATCAGCTACATCTTGTTCTTCAGCTTGGGAATAGATATTGCCCTGTAAACACAACTCCAAGCCAGGGCTGGCGGTCTTTCAGAAACCCTGAATGCTCAGAGGATGACAAACATCACTTAACTTGCTAACAACAAGTTCCAATGTGGATCTTATGCTTGTTGTAGAAACTCTCCTCTCTTCCATGGGAATGGCAAGAAAAGGAAGCAAAAAAGCTGAAAAATCAAAGAGCAGGTATGATGCAGATCAGAGAGGAAAGGGCATTGGCAGGCTCAGGTTCCCATGTGTTGATGCCAGCTCTGCGAGATGCCTCTCCCTGGCGAGACTGTCTCTGCATTCTCCATCCAGAGCTATTCACAGTGATAACAGGAGCCACTCGTGCCAGGAGGCCAACATGTGCCAGGTGTAGAGTGCAGATTTTGACACCTATCATCCCTACTCTTCACAATTATACCACCATTTCCCCCATTCTGCAGAAGGAAACAAACTCAACAAGCAACAACAACGAAACGACAGGGTTCAGAGAAGTTAAATTGCTTGTTCAAGGCTACCTGGCCAGTGCCACGCATATATTCACATCCAGACCTTTCTGTCTCCAAGGATAATAAATTCTCATAACTGAATTTTGCACTTAAGGAGTCGTCTAACTGCATGGGGAGAATCCATCTCCTTAGCTACTCTGACATTTCATTGTTACAGACTGGACTCTTGTAACAAGAGACCCTAAAATACAGTGGCATAAATGAAATAAAGTTTTTTTTTCCTCTCTCGTGAAACAGTCCAGATAGGTGGTCCAGGGTTGCAGCTCTACTCTGATGTGCTTTACCATCCATACCTGGAGTCTTCTCCTCAAACTCATTGTCAAAGATGGCCGTCTACAACTTCCACATCCCAACCCACGAGAAGGGACAAAAAAGGAAGGGGGCACATGATACATTCTTTTTAAGGAAAGAGCCCAGAGGTTGCACACACTGTTTCTGCTCACATCCCATTAGACAGAATCTGGCCATAGGGTTGGTAATAATTAGTTTCAAGGGAGACTGGGAGGAAATGTAGTCTTTAGCTGACGGTGATGTGCCAAGCTGAAACTTCTATTATTATGGGTGTAAAAGATATAAGGGGGACAATAGCAGTCCCCATCATAGAATAAATAGAAGTCTTAATCAGAGCGCATACAGAAGAGATAGAAGTTTGTCCAGGAAGTGGGAAAAAAAAACAAGGATCAGGAGTCTGATCTTTTTCCCAAGGTTGTCATCTTAGTCTTCATAGCTACCACTCTACTTTGGGTTCCCAAGCCTCTGGACCATTTTCATATTATCTGTTTGTTTGTTTGTTTAAACTTTTTATTTTGAAATAATTTCAAACTTACAGGACAGTTACAAGAATAATAAAATCTTATACAGATAACTCCAACTAATTTAACTTGCTAACAACTTCTGCTGTGCCAACCCCTACCTCCTCCTCCACTCAGATATCCAGATCCACCAATTTTGCCAATTTTATCTATCTGTCTGCCTGTCTGTCTGTCTATCTATCTATCTATGCATTTATCAATCCATTTTCTAAACACTTGACATTAGGTTGCATACATCATGCTCCTTGAACACATAATACTGCCAAGTATATTTCTTAAGAACAAGGATATTCATTTATGTAACCACCTGAAGTGCAGTTACCAAGTTAAAGAAATTTACATTGATATAAAGCTTACAGTTTATACCCCAATTTTTTTCAGATGTCCCAATAATGTCCCTTTCAGCCTTTTCTCCTGCCTTGCTAGATCCCATCCAGGATCATGTATTGCATTTAATTGCCATTGTCTCTTTAATTGTGCTTTCTTTTTTTTTTAATTGTGGGAACATATATGCACCATCAACTTTTCCATCTCAGCTCTTCCCAAGTATAACATTCAATGGGATTAATCACATTCACAATATTGTGGTACCCTCACCACCCTCCATTAATAAAACTTTCTCATCTCACCAAACAGAAACCCTACATCCATTATTTATTAACTTCCCATTCTTCCTATCCCTCTTACTGACAACCTGTACTCTAATTTCTGTCTCCATGAGTTTGCATATTCTCCAAAATTTTATTTGTAGTTACCATGGGGCTTAAATTTAACATCCTAAATCTTTAACAATCTTTCTTGCTTTGATACCAACATAACTTTGATACACAAACTAAGTTCTTATACTCCTCTATCTTCCACTTTTATATAGTTCTTGTTACAAATTACTCTTTTATATATTACGAGTCCACTGACTTATCGTTACATTTTATGAATTTGCCTTTTAGATCCTGTAGGAAGTAAAAAGTGAACTTACAAACAAAAAATATAATAGTGCTGGCATTTATATTTCCCCATGACATTACCTTCACCAGAGATGTTTATTTCTTTAGGCGGCTTCAGGCTACTCTCTTATTGTCCTTTCCTTTCAACCTGCAGAACTCTCTTTAGCATCTCCTGTAGGTCCAGCTTAGTGAGGACAATATCCCTCAGCTTTTTGTTTATCTCAGAGTAGCTTAATTTATCCTCATTTTTGAAAAGCAGTTTTGCTAGGTATAGAATTCTTGGTTGGCAATTTTTTTGCTTTCAGCACATTAAATATGTTATCCCTCTTCCTTCTTGCCTCCATGGTTTTTTATGAGAAATTGGCACTTAATCTTTATGAGGCTCCTTTGTATGTGACACATTGCTTCTCTTTTGTGGCTTTCAGAATTTTCCTCTTACTGTGGCATTAAACAGTCTGATTATAATATGCTGTGGAGTGGGTCTATTTGGGTTTATCCTGTTTGGAGTTCATTGAGCATCTTGGATGTGCATATTCATGTGTTTAGTAAAATTTGGAAAATTTCAGCCATTATTTCTTTGAATATTTTCTCTGGCCTTTTTTGTCTTTTTTCTCCTTCTGTGACTCCCACAGTATGTATATTGGTACCCTTGATAGTGTCCTACAGGCTCCTCAGGCTCTGTTCACTTTTCTTCATTCTTTCTTTTTTCTGTTCCTCAGACTGAATGATTTAAATTTTTTTTATCTTCAAGTTCTCTGATTCTTTATTCTGCCAGCTTCAAACTGCTGTTGAACCTCTCTAGGGAATTTTAAATTTTTGTTACTGTGGTCTTCAGCTCTGTTTGGTTGTTTTTCATAATTTCCATCTCTCTATTGATTTGTTTTCATCTATTGTTTTCCTGATTTCTTTTAGTTCTTTGTGCATGTTTTCCTTTAGCCTTTGGAGCATATTTAGGACCATTTTTAAAGTCTTTAAAATCTGGTCCTCCTCACTGATGATTTCTAATGCTTTAATCATCTCCTCTGCCTGGGCTATCACTTTTTGTTTGTTTTGTTTTTGTTGTTGTTACTTATTTGTTTGTTTGTTTGCATGTTTTGAAAACTTTTTTTGAAACCTGGGCATTTTGATATTTTATTGGGTTATTGCTGGAATTTAGACACTGAGGCATCTATCCTTAAGCTTGTGTCCAGCTAGTGTTACGACAAAGCTTTCCTTGCATGTCAGGAGCTAACAAAAAACAACAACAACAACAACAACAAAATTAAATACCTTTCCCAGTCTTTGCAGTTTGAACTATGTGAGTGCTCTCCTTCAGGGTTTACCCATACAATGAGTTTAGAGAATAACTCCAAGCCAAAATGTTGGGACCTCTCTGATCTTTTCTGTGCATGCATCTTGTCTTGGCATGTGACCCTACAAGTTCTCCCATTTATATGGCTCCAAATGTCCCCTCTTCCCTAGGGAACAGTTTCTTTACAGTCTCAGGCACTGCACTGGATGTTCTATAGCCAGCAATCCCTTGCCCCAGCCAGCACTATTTGACTGCTCTCCCACAGTGTTATGTAGGAGAGCTCACTGAACTTGCAGGGCAAGTTCTGAGATGGTGAGTCTCTCAGGCCACTATCAGACAGATTGAGCCAAACATGCATACTCCCAGGATAGGCATGAGGGTTACTCTGCTCCTTTTGGAACTGGGCCATGGATCTGCACTGGGAATATGGGCCGGCTCCATGCCAAGCTGCTGAGGGATGAGGGAGGAGTCAATATGTGCTACGAGATCCTACCACATTTAAGTGGCTCTTTCCTTAATTTGGTACTTGCCCTGGCTGGCCATTAACTGTTTTCTGAAGCTTTGAGAAAGATGTTTCTGTCAGCTCTTGCTGGTTGCTCAAAGCTTCTATGGGGGGCAGAGCCCTGAAAGGTCTCATTCTGCTGTCTTGATCAGGGTGGGATCCATATGTTTCTTAATTGGTCTCTGTGATGGTTAATTTTATGTATCATCTTGGCTAGACTATAGTACCCAATTATTTAGTCAAACACTAATGTAGATTTTGCTGTGAAGGTGTTTTGTAAATATGATTATCATCTGCAGTCAGTTGACTCTAAGTAAAGGAGATTACTCTCAATACTGTGGGTGTGCCTCATTCAATCAGTTGAAGACCTTAGGAGTAAAAAACTGAGGTTTCCCAGAGAAGAAGAAATTCTGCCTCAAGATTGCATCATTAACTCCTACCTGCTTTTCCACCCTGCTTGCCTGCCTTACAGATTTCAGACTCACCAGCTCCCACAATCATGTGAACCAATCCTTTAAAATAAATTTCTTTATATATACATGAAGAGAACCTGGATGATACAGTCTCTTTAGCTTCTGCCTCTTTCCTATATAATTTTGTACATCACCAACAGTATTCTAAATTGCATTCTAAAATGCAGTTCTACTTATGTCACTTCCTGCTTAAACCCCTTTGATGATTTCCCATTGCCACTTAGCAAAACATTTGAATCTTGGTCAACTTTTAACTCTTGTCTTCAGTGGTCCCCACATATTCACCCAAGCTCCAGGCACATGGAGATGTTAGCAGTCCTCCAAATGTGAGGCCACAGCCTCACATCTCTTTGCCTTTGTGTGAGTTGTTTCTTCTGCCTGGAATGCCCTTCCCTGCCTTGTCCTTCCAATGCATGGATTCAGCTCAATCTTAGTCTTCATGAGTGATGAGAACTGTCATTTTACAAAGTTTACCAAACAACCTCAGATGCCCGATTAAGGAAAAATTAACCTGATTAAGAATGGGCACTATTTTCCATGTTATTAAAGCACTTGAGTAACAACATTTTGGATTAATAAATGTAAAAATGGTATATGAAAAATTATCTTCTTATTATAATTGACCCACAAGACTTCTACTCGGTTGCCTGTTTTTGTTTTTGTTGTTAGTTTATATAAGTATTTGGAAGTAATATAACTGCATTTTTTCCCACTATATTCTGTAATTCTTTTATCTCATATTGAGTTCTTTACCAATTGATGCAAATTATTGTGTTTTTACTGCACTTTCCAACATTTAATCTGGGATTTAAAGAAACATGAGCTAGATGGTATTTAGCTCAAGTATTAATTGGATCACTATTGAAAAAAATAAAATAGGAAATCTTATTTTTCCTCTTGTGTTTGCTGGATTTGTATTATGAAAGTGGAGAACTGTCCTTTCCAATTCTCATGTAATTTCTTTCTGTGGAATTTAGGAGGCTCCT
>JAQZBX010066228.1:0-16150 GCA_029593785.1 Cabassous unicinctus
TCCAAGTCTTATTTAAGGCATATTTACATCCTTGTTTCTCAAGTTATAGATCAAGGGATTCAACATAGGGATAACCAGCGTGTAAAATATGGAGGCCACTTTATTGGTGTCATTGGAATGACTAGCCTGGGGCTGCACATACATAAATATTATAGTCCCATAGAACACTACTACCACTGTTAGATGGGATCCACAGGTGAGAAGTCCTTGTGTTTGCCCTCAGCGGAGTTCATTCTGAGAATGGCTCCAATAGTGAGCAGGTAAGACACAAGAACTACAAGGAGGGATGATATCAAATAAAAACCTGAGAATATCTGAATTATCAAATCAATTTCTTGCGTGTTTCAGCAGAGTAAGGGTAATAAGGGGAGACTCTCACAGTAGAAATGACGGATGACATTGTAGCTACAGAAGGATAAATAAAAATCTTGATGGTGGTGAGAAGGGAAATAAAAGTACTGTAGAGATAAGGGATTGAATCCAAGACCCAGCATACCCTTTCTGACATGATGGTAGGGTAGAGTAGTGGGTTACAGATGGCTAAATAGCAGTCATAGGCCATTGCTGACAGAATGAAAGTTCACTAATGATGAACATGATGAAAAACACTAGCTGTGTGGCACAAAATGATAGGAGATTGTATTTTTTTTTATTGTGGGTAAAAATCAAATTTTTCACAATACATACCAATATTTGTAAAATGATATATAAATACATATGCATATATTTGCATTTGTTTACATAAATGTTGTTTGTTATATATATATGCTTAGATTACCTAAATATTACTCAGAAATTACAGGGACTACCATGTTCCCCACCGCCCAAACCTCCAACAACATCCCACACCACCATTCCTCTACAACAAAATTTATGAGCATTTTGAGTCCCACAGTATTTGAATAACCAAGATCAGTGAGAGCCAGGTGTCTGAGGAAAAAGTACTTCGGTGTTTGTATTCTGGAATCCATCTTGGTGAGGGCTATCATACCCAAGTTGCCCACCACCGAGATCATGTAGATGATGAAGAACAGCCCAAAGAATGGAGCCTGCAGCTCAGGGCGGTCTGTGATCTCATCAGAATGAATTCCTTCGGCATGGTTAGATTGTGTTTGTCCATCAGCATCTATCAGGAAACCTATTCTGGATATAGACATCAACATAATACCTTTCCTGTAGTATCACATTGGAGATATTTTTGGATACAAAGCAGTATAAATAAGTAAATTCAAAATTTCCAACTTTGAGATATTTAAACATAAACTCAGTCTTCACAAATAAAACATACATATACAGAGTTAGAAACAGAGAAGAGACAGAGATGGGTAGAGAAGAAAAAGTGAGATAGAGAAAAATTTATATATGATTATAATAAGTTATTTTTTTTGTTTATGTAATGACAATTACATGATGATATTTAAGGAATTACAATTACATAATACGGTATGATGAACTTGTCAACTACAGAATAAAAATTTAATAAACAAATTCCAAAAATTTTTTGGAAACATTTAGAACCCATTGATACTACGTAGTCTTGTGAAAGATGGTAAAGTTGGAAACAATTAATACACACAATAAGTATATGACAGGTGTATGGATAAGATAAGGAAACTCTCACATATCACAGTTGGGATCATTTATCTTTAAACAGGGAAACATCCACGAGATGTAAGATAGAGAGATAGAGAGATAAAGTCTCTGTATACCATCATTTGTTCCAAATGAAAAGGGGAGCTTTGGGAATATGATGGATGTATTCTAAATCTCCTTAATCACTTCTGAAAAATGAATATTTCTTGCAGGGTTGTTGGGGAAGATGAGTGAGAATTATTGAAACATGTTTCAAAGTGTGTGTGGTATCTGCAAGGAGCTCTCAAATATTAAATACATTGTGGGTTTTTATTCCTTTTATTTTTTTGAGTGGTGACAGTAAGTCACTTGAAAAACAATCCTTTTATTATGTTTATGTCAGGGCTATGATGTTGAAAAGGTTGAGAAGGTTGTTTCCCATGTAGCTCACAACAGTTTTCCTCCACTCTCACATACCATGACCAAAAATTGGGTCATCAGATGATTTTACTTAAATATTTTAATATAACTTCACTTAAATATAAATTTACTTAAAATATTTCCTCCTCCTTTAGAGCCATTTCCATTATAACTGGTATAAGAAATTTGTTTGTTAAATATGAAATATACTTTCTTGTTGAAGAATCTTAGATAAAATGAGGAAATTTGAGAAAGGGAGAAAGTGAAGACATGGTTTTTGGTTTTCTATACTGAATT
The DNA here is from genome assembly GCA_029593785.1 of Cabassous unicinctus. Taxonomy (NCBI): domain Eukaryota; kingdom Metazoa; phylum Chordata; class Mammalia; order Cingulata; family Chlamyphoridae; genus Cabassous; species Cabassous unicinctus. Next base: position 2,290 of record JAQZBX010066228.1, read on the forward strand.
TTCATAAAAAATTCCCTTTGATAAAAGAAAGTAACTACTTTATGGAAAAAATGAGTTAAAATTTGATATATTACCCAACAGCATAAAGGCAAAATAAAATACACTAAGGATTAGGTGTTCATGGATTACTTGTTGTTTTAAATCTTTCTGCACATTAAGGCAACATGGACATTTGTCACACAGAATTTCCCTGCATTATAATGTAGATAAACATAAATGTCATCAAATAAAAATGTAAATATAACCCCAAAGTAACAGATTTAAAAACAAATCAGTGTAAAATGAGGATGACAGGTGAAGATAAAAGAATTAGCGGTTTAAGAAATTATGAGCATCAATACTTCCCTTTAAAAAAAATCACAGCAATGAACCTGGTTATAATAAAAATAGCAATGCCAGCCAGTTCTGAGGAGGCTCCAAGCAACTAAATAGAAAAATACAATTTATGACAGTAAAGTGTAAAAGTGATTCATGATGACTTCACAGATATTACACAAAACATTGCTTTAAGGTTGTGACTTTCTGACATCCTATCCAGCCCCCATGCACACTTTCTTTATGTCAGAAATATCAAATCAAGCTCACTAGATATTATACTTAGAAAAAAAATATTGTCAGTGATTACCATAAGAAGCAATATAAATCTTGTTTATCTGCAATGATGACATATTTAAGAAAAAAAATTACATTAGTTAGTACAGATTTTCCTGTAAGGTAAGATAATTCAATACACTTCCTCTCACTAGCTTTGGAATTTTATGGAAAGCAACAACTCCTTTCACCTAGTTTATTATCCTTGTTAACTGTTTGATTTTGATTTTTGATGTATCTCTTTACATTTACCTCAATGTACATCAAATATTACTTTAGTTATTAGAAGAACATTGATGAGATTAGAGCCACTAAATGATAAAAGAATTTGGAGGAACTCCAAATAAAGGACTGAATAGCTTTACTTTTAGAAATCTGTGAAATTTTTTATTCCTGTCCCTTTATTATGCTTTATTTGCTCTCAGTTTTGGCTTCCATTGTCATATGCTTATTTATATAAAGCATAAATATTATATAAGCAATATAATGATGATGTTTTCAAGATGCTTATGGGAATGGAACTTCACATCCACTACAAAAATGAAGACTTAAAGTCAAATTGAAATTTGAAAAATTAATGTGAAGAAAAAAGAAGAAAGGTTCTATTCTGCTCAGGCACTATCACATAGTAGAATGCACACAGAATTGAATTAAATGTTCATATTTTACTATGTCTTTGTCATTGAAGAAAAGTGGGACCTTGCAAATGTCACTGAGACATTGTAGAGAATGGTAAAATATGACATCAGATGAAATTATCTTTTTACCTGTAATAAATCCTTTGTATTGACTCCCCCATGTGCTTCTTAATATGGCACAGTGAGAACAATTTATAAATTTTTTTTCCACCCTTTAGATTCTCCCTCAGGAGACATTAAGCAATTTGTTGATTTTCCTTGAAGCATTTGAAAGTTTCACAAAATGCCTGGGACTGTCTACTAATTGTTCAGGACAATTTGTGTTCACCAGTGAGCAAATATTAATTTATTTGTACATGTATATCCTTTTTGTTTAATCATGTGTATTAATTTATTTCATGAGTTCCTATGTTTTACTTTTGGTTAACTTTCCATTTTAACATGCAATGTTGGGAGGAAAATATTGTATCTAAAACACAGGTTAGTCCATATGCTCTTATTGCTATAGTACGTGCCTCAAATGGATGATACTATGAAGAAAGGTTTAAGCACTGCTTTATTGAATTACTTCAAATACAAATACAATAAGATTGTATTTTTTAAAATATATATTATTTATTTTGACTTTAGGACAGAAATTTGCTATTCCTACTTCTCATTTCATAGTGATTGGCTACCCTCTGTCTGTTTAGGACATTTTTTGTCTTTTGTTATATTTACTTTCTTACATTTCAGCATTTCATGTTTTCCATTCTATCCAAACCCTATGCTAATTCTCCTTTCTTACCTCAACACATATTCTACCGTGCTTTTTATATGGCCTACATTATGTAAGATTTTATGTGTATATGTTTTACCTTGCCTACATGCTACTGAGCTGTAAATCTTATTGATACATTTTAACTTTACCTACTTGAAAAGTATCCATATTGTGACACATTTTGTTTTGTTTCTGCCTTATGTTCCGTAATACACATCTAACAAATTTCACATATCTATTATTTAGTGGTAGATTTTTTTCTCCAATTTTCAACTATAACCAATGCAACTACAATGTATCATTTTAAGGAACAGCCTTGTGCTAGTCCCCTTAAAATATTGTGAATCAGTGCTTGCTTCAGCAGCATGTATACCAAAAGTGGAATGATACAGAGAAGATCAGCATGTCCTCTGCGCAAGGATGACATGCAAATTTGTGAAGCGTTCCATATTTTTTGTATATTACTGTGATTTGAACCTTTGCCTCCTTAACTGCTTTGTCAGTGTTCCCATACTCCACCAGCTTCCGTTGCTTATATCTAAATAATCATTGGGTATATTATAATGCTTTGTCACTATAACTGCTTCTGTCCTAATTTCTTCAACCAATATGGCCTTGGAAGTTACCCTAGAAACAAAGCTATCTGATATAGATAAAATATTCTCCAGTGGCATAGTTTCTGTTATTGGAAGAAGAAAGTAAGTTACTGTAAATAAATGGCACCTGTTCAGCCACAATATTTGCTTATTGACTTAGATTATATAGTGGTAGGAATAAGACGAAAGTTTAACCTACTGACAAAATACATGGTAGGTCTTGAATTCACAGCTTCCAATCATCTAATAATTGGAGTTTTTAGGACAAACATCTGTGATAAAATAGGAACAGGGAAAAATGCAAGCAATCAGCATAGAATTTTTATAGAGAATAATTTCTGGGAAAAGGAATTTAAAAGAAATAATTATGTTTCTTGATAGTATATTTATGTATCAGCCATTCAGGAAAAAGTGTAGTCACATTACCTGTTTCAGTGAGGTTTACAATATTTTCTTCTGGAATCCCATCTTTCCTAATAAAATGTTTGAACTTCTCAATGAATTCATCACCAATATGCTTTTCTATGATTGAAAATCATCATGCAAAAATAAGGATGTTGTCCATTAAGATCCAGAAGAAATTCTCAGTAGATAAGCGACATGAATGAATTTCAGAACCAAGTTTTCATGTGGAAGGAATCAATATTGTCAAAATATTTAGCAAATATCATGTCATATATCTCAACTACCTCACTTAGGTCTTTAATGAAAATTAAACACAATACAACCTTGTGGAACTTTTACTTGCCCACATCATCTGCAGGCCTCCAAAGATACATCAGTAAATATGAACTTCATCCCATCTTCAGGAAATTATAGTTTTTCACATTTTTCACTTTCTGGAATCTGAACCTGATGTATTCATGCCTTGTTCTTGACCCAAAAATACTGGAATATATTTATATACTATGTCAGAAACTACAACTGCTGACTACAGAGGTCTTAGTTGTAACTTTAGCTTATTTCCATTCTTTGACTTGATATGGTTAAAACTTATGTTACTGAGTGACTTATACTTTTTATTAGAATGGAAATTTTCACTTATGAGTGTTTGTGTGCTTCAGGCAATGAGCCCTTGCCCAATAACAGAACCATAGTTATCAGAGTCTACTTATTGTTATTAGCAAATTATATTCCTTGTTTATAAATTCATGTTCTTGCAGATTTGAACCTCATATCAAAGAATACAACACACCTATCAATGGTTTTAGAGTTGTTTGCAGTTCAAAAGTATAAATGTATATGAGATCAATGGATTTGCAGGTTAATAATTATGACTCTTTCTTTGAAACCCAGGAATCTATTTTAAAAACTGTCATAAAAGGAAGAAACTAGGTTGATGTGACAATACCCATGGTGCTTTAGTCAGTGTTCTCTAGGAAAACAGAACAGACAGGAGATATCTGTAAATGGTATGAAATTTTATAAAAATATCTTTCACAACTGTGGGGATTCACAAGTCCAAATTCTGTAGGGCAGGCTGCAAGACAGGGACTCTGATGAAGGTCCTTGATGCATTCCCCAGGAGACGCTGGCTCTCTGAAGTAGAGATGAAAATTCTCTCTGTGAATGCTGGAATCACTTATCTAAGGCCTTCAGATGTTTGGATAAGACCTCACTCATTGCTGAAGGCAGTCACCTCAGTTTATTGTAGATGTAATCAGCCACAGATAGAATCAACTCACTAATGATTAAATTCTATGAAATGTCCTTGTATAACAATTAGCCCAGTATTTTCTTGACCAAACAACTGGACAGCATTACCTGGCTAAGTTTGACAAATTAGCCCAAGCATCACACATGGCTTGAAATCAACCATAATTAAATTGTTTAATCCTTTGAGATTGGGATGTGATACATAACAAACATTGCAGTCATTGTAGTTACCAAGCCATTCTCAACTAGATTGAGAACATGTGCTATCATAACTCCTTTTGTTGCATAAATTACTTGGAAAAGAGTTTTGCGTGCATCTATAAGGGGGAAATAAATTGAATTTCACTTTAAGTGGTTTTTTCTAGATAAGAATGTTCCTTGTTTGTTAAGCATATTGTTGACAATGATTACCATATCAATAGAATCTATCTCATTTTTTATTTGCAGCAAATGTTATAATCAATTGAGAGAGCAAGAAAGTGGAACTTGCTTATGGCTACTTTCAAATACAGGTCCCCATTTCAGATCTTTTAGTCTTACTACAATGCCTCTAAAACATGTGTTCTAATGACGCCAAAGATTTTCAAACAATAGGAGCACATTGTTATATTATAAATACAATTGTAAATTAGTTTTCCTTCTCCTTATATCAACAAGGACTTTAGAACCAAAGTCAGTTTACCATTTGTGGCATGGCTGAAAGACCGTGTATGTATATTGTATGTCTATCCTTGACAAGACCGTGCTTTGCACAATTGTCAGTAATTATTGCCACAGGAGTTTTATGTCATAAGCTGAGCCCTGTCACTAATAAAGTAACAGATATAAATTTAATTTTGATGTCAAGAGAGGCAAGGGGTGACATTATGACAATTTCTTTAACAGATTTATTGAGATTTTAAAGTTTTTTTTTAAGGTGGCTTTGTTATAGAAAATAGAACTTGATATTTATACTCAAGATGGATGCTAAAATTAAGTTCTTAATGTCATTTTAATTATCTCACAACTCTTTCTGATTACTTTAAGAAATAAAAATTCTCAGCACACACAAAATATATTGCAAACCAAATTCCCTATAAAATATTTATCACATTTCTGCCTGTGTCTGTGAATGTTGAGAAATACATACTTCTTTTTAATTTTCTAGAAAAGTTTGCAGAATATCTGTTATTGGATATTTCCTATATGTTTAGTAGTTCCCAATCAAACCACCTGGACATGATTTTTTTTCAGAGGAGGGACTGTTCTAAATAGAAATTTATGTTTTGATATTCCCTTCACCCTTGAATTTTTATTAACATGTTTCTAAGTCCCAACATCCATGGAAATATATAATACTCATCTTTTTAGGGTCTTAACCTAAAATATAGATTGAATTTATTTTGCAGAAACAGAATTGGTGTGCCTAAAATTTTATTTTATTTTTCTTATTCTAGATTTTTATTTATCCTTCTGACTCATTACTCTGTAATATATTAAATTATATTGATCTTCAAAATATCCCATAAAATTAGTTGTGTGCCAATTTCTGACTTTTTATTTTTTATATTCTACAAAAATTTTTAAATTTTGTGTTATAACTTATATGACTACCTAATAATGATGAAGACTAACTTTAAAAATTAACTATATATACAATTAAAAAATATACCTCCCAGTACATTGTTCTCTTCTTGGTTCATCATTTGAGAAACAATCAGAACACACAATAGTTTTTTTAAAGAAGTGTCAGTTGAGTTATATTTATAAACAACTTGTTTCCACAAATTGAAATATTAGAATATTTTAACCTCTTCCCTTAAAAAACATGATAAACATCCACTGAAGGTAATTTCTGGAAACCATAAGTTCAGCTACCAACAATAATTAATATTAATATTTCATTAGAGCTCTCTCCAAAATAACTTTTTCTTTGGGAAGTCAGGCTTCTATGGAATATCTAAATGTTCATTTGTCATATCAGTGGGTGGAGACCAACACAATAAACAAGAAAATATTAAACTCCCATCCTGGGGATTCCTACTATGTTCTCAATTGAGAATTATGTTCTCAATTAGAGGGACAAAAATCCCTTGAGAATATTGGCAGTGACTAATAAAACAGAACAATATGTCAAGCTCTCAATATTATTGCAAATAACTATAAATAATATAGTTTATATTCACATGTCCATAGCTCCTATTTAGGTATATATTATAATTTTATCTTAAATTAAATGAAGTATTTCTTATATTTTTTTTGATTATATGGTCTCCCCATATTATCTTCAGTGGATATTTGCACACAGCTTAATGCATTTAAAAAAAAAAACACAAGTGAAGCACAATGTGTCTATATGTGTAGACATTTTCCCTTATATGTTGTATTTTGACCTATTTTTGAAATATAATATACATATAAACAAATGCCCACAGCAAAATAAATGTGACAAACTTAACATATCCATATAGCCACATTTCAGATTAACCAAGACAACGACAGCAAAAACAGCAGGAAACATTATTAGAACTGCAAAAGTATCCCTTATTTTCCCTTCCTCTATGGACAGATCTACTATCACCAAGAAAAAGTTTAGCCACTAGTCAAACTTCTAAGTGCATATATTATTTCCACCAAATTTTTTACTATAAGTGGATAAGTGTACATATTAATTTTTGTTTCTTGATTCATTCACATTATACACTGATAAATTTACTTCTGTATTGCTCATTTTCATTTTTTTATACACTATCATTTTATAAATATTATGAAGAATAAATGTCCACTACACTATTATTCATTACTAGGATTGGGTTTGGGGGTTTTATGAACAGTGGTTCTCTGAATATTCTACTGCACGTTTTGATGGAAAATTAGATATATTTCTGTTGGGTATGTCCCATGAGCTGATATTGCTGAATCACAGTGTATGCATATTAGGCATTAGTAAATACTGCCAAACAATTAAACAAAGTGGACATACCAAGCTACACTTGTACCAGCAGTGCATGATAATTGCCAGTGCTCAATATTCTTGTCAAGAATAGCCATGTTAGTTTTCTTAATGATTTATATGATTCTCATTTTGTTTTCATTTGCATTATCCAGATCCTTAATGAAATTGAGAAACTTTTCATATGTTTAAAGGCAATTCAGAAATTTTCTTTTGAAAAATGTTCATTCAAGTCTTTTGTCAATCTTTATATTGGTTTACTTATTGATTTGTAAGAGTTCTTATAACATCCTGCATGTGAGTCCTTTTCATATATATACGTCTGATATAAATATCCACTCCCTTTTTGAAGGTTGCTCTTTTATACTGTAATTTTGCTGAAAAGAATTTCTTAAAATAGTCCAAGTAATCTTTTTTAAAATTTTATATGTTTAGTGTTTTCTGCATTCTGTTTTAAAAACTATACATAGGCTAGGCAAGATGGCATCATTTTAAGTGGGTGCTCACCATCTCTCCCACAAGAGACAGCTAAAGGAGTACAAGATCTTGCCCAAGTGAGCTGTTCTGGAAGCCCAAAGAGCAGAAGCCTTTGGGGCATCAATTTGGAGGGAGCTGGACAGGGAGATAGATTTCTCAAGATAAAACTGGAACATAGAAAACATCAAGGAAATAGAACAGGAAAAACAAAGTGTCAAAGAGAAAACTTAAAATTCTAGAGGAGAGAGAGAAGCTAATCAACTGAATAGACCCATCAAGATAAAAAGATGACCAGAGGGCAACAAAAAATTACAAACCATACTTAGAAACAGGAAGACATGAACCAGTCCAATGAACATACTAAAAACCAGGAAAAGATGTAGAACATCGAACAACTAATCAAAGCCATCCAAACAAATATCATGGGCCAACTTAATGAAGTGAAGGAAGAGATTAAGGATATTAAGAAGACACTGGAAGAACATACTGAAGAAATTGCAGACATGCATAAAAAGATAAGGATATGATGGTGATGAATGGCACAATCCAAGTCATTAAAAAGACACTGGAATCACATAACAGCAGATCTGAACAGGCAGAAGAGAGAATTAGCTATGTGGAAGATAGTAGAATTGGTAGAATAGATAGCTAAAAAGATAGAAAACATCCCACAGGGATTTAGGGATTTAAACAACAACACAAAATATGCAAACATAAGCATTATAGGCATCCTAAAGGGAGAAGAGAAAGGAAAGGGAACAGAAGGAGTGCTAAAAGAAATAATGGCTGAAAATTTCCCAACCTACTGAAGGAGATAGACATAAGTGCCTAGGAAGCACAGCACACCCCAAACAATATAAATCACAACAGGCTTATGCCAAGATATATATCTGTCAAAATGCCCAATGCTCAAGACAAAGAAGATATACTCAAAGCAGCAAGAGAAAAGGGAACCATCAAATACAAGGGATGCTCAATAACATTAAGAGCTGATTTCTCATCTGAAACCATGGACGAAAGAAGGCAGTTGTATGACATAGTCAAGGTATTAAAAGAAAAAACAATTCAAGCCAAAAATTCTCTATCCAACAAAGCTGGCATTCAAACATGATGGAGAGGTCAAAATATTCACAGATAAAGAGAAATTAAGAGAGTATGCCAATTAGAAACCTGTACTTCAAGAAATACTAAAGGAAGTTCTGCAAGTTAAAAGGAAAAAACAGGAGAAAGAGAGTTTGAAGATTGTAAGAACAACTACAAAGACAAAAAGTGAAATAAAAACAACATATGACATACATAAACCCAAACAAAATATGGTTGATGTAAAAAAATTCCTTGAGAGTAATAACACTGAATGTTAATGGGTTAAACTCACCATTTCAAGAGACACAGAATGACAGAATGGATAAAGAAATATGACCCATCTATATTTTGTCTACAAGAAACCCACCCTAGACCCAGGGATACAAGGAGGCTGAAAGTGAATGGCTGGAAAACAATTTTATAAATAAACAATACCCAAAAAAGGGTGGGAATAACAATAGTAATATCAGACAAAATAGACTAAATAAAAAACTATTGAAAGAGACAAAGACAGACAACATGTATTAATAAATGGGGTAATCTTTCAAGAAGAAAGAACAATCATAAACATTTATCCACCTAATCAGAATGCCTCAATATACACGAGGAAAACACTGGAAACACTAAGTGGAGAAATAAATGCCTCTACAATTATAGTTGGGGACAATAATACACCATTATCACCATTAGACAGAACATCTCAATAGAGCATCAATAAAGTAACAAAGATGCTGAATAATACATTAGAGGATCTGCATCTGATAGATATATACAGAATGCTACATCCAAATACAGTGGGATATACATTCTTCATGAGTGCACAGGGATCATACTCCAAGATAGACCACATGCTAGGCCACAGAACAACTCTCAATGAATTCAGAAAGATTGAGACCATAACAAGTAATTTCTCTGACCACATTGGAATGAAATTAGATATCAGTAAAGTCCAGAGAACCAGATTAGGAACAAAGATATGGAAGTTAAACAACACACTCCTAGACAAACAATGGGTTAAGGAGTAAATATCAAAATAAATCAGTAACTACCTTGAAAGAAATGAAAGTGACAAAAAAAAGAAACATATAAAAACATTTGGATGGCATAAAAGCTGTACTGAGAGGGAAATTCATAGCCATAAATGGATATATCCAAAAAAGGAGAAAGAGCAAAAATTGAAGATCTAAATGCACACCTGGAGGAATTGAAAAAACACAACAAACTAACCCCAAAAGAAGTAGAAAGAAGGAAATAACAAAGATTTGAGCAGAACTAAATGAAATAGAAATAAGAAATTACTAGAAAAAGTAAACAAAACCAAAAGTAGGTTCTTTGAGAAGACAACTAAAATCAACAAACCCTTAGAAAACTAACAAAGAAGAAAAGAGAACAGATGCAAATACACAAAATTAGAAATGAGACAGGGAATATCACCAATGCCCCCACAGAAATAAAGAGTATCATAAGAAGATACTTTGAAAAAGTGTATGCTAGCAAGAATGATAATTTAGATGAAATGGGCAAATTCCTAGAAATTCACAAGCAGCCTATATTGATGAGAGAAGAAATTGATGAACTCAACATTCCAATTACAAGTAAAGACATAGACTCAGTCATTAAAAATCTTCCAAATAAGAAGAGCCGAGGACCAGATTGCTTCACAGTTGAATTCTGCCAAATATTCCAGAAAGAATTAACACCAATCCTGGTTAAGCTCTTCCCAAAAATAGAAGTAGAAGAAACATTACCTAACTCATCCTATGATGCCAACATTTCCCTAAAACCAAAGCCAAACAAAGATGCCACAAGAAAGGAAAATTACAGACTAATCTCTCTAATGAACCTAGATGCTAAAATCTGCAACAAAATACTGGTTAATCACGTTCAAAAACAAATCAAATTAATTATACACCATGACCAAGTGGGTTTCATTCCAGGTGTGCAAGGATATTTCAAAATAAGAAAATCAATCATTGTAATACACCACATAAACTGATTGAAAGGAAAAAAATCACATGATTATCTCTATAGATGCAGAAAAAGCATTCGAAAAAATACAGTACCTTTTCCTGATAAAAACATTGCAAAAGATAGTAATAGAAGAAAACTTTCTGAACATGATATAGGGTATATATGAAAAATTCACAGCTAACATCATCTAAAATTATGAAGTCCAAAAAGCTTTCCCTCTAACATCAGGAGGAAGATAAGGATGCCCTCTATCACTGCTCCTATTTAACATTGTCTTAGAAGTACTTGCTTGAGCACTGAGGCAAGAAAAGGATATAAAATTCATGCAAATAGGAAAAGAAGAAGTAAAAATTTCACTTTGCAGACAGCATGATCGTATACACAGAAAGCACTGAAAAATCTACAGCTAAGCTTATAGAACTTATAAATGAGTTCTGTAAAGTCACAGGATATAAGATCAATGCTTAAAAATCAGTAGCATTTCTGAACACCAATAATGAGCATTATGAGTAGGAAATCAAGAAAAAAATACCAATACAAGAGTAACTAAAAGAATCATATACTGAGGAATAAATTTAACTAAAGATGTAAAGGACTTTTATACAGACAACTATACAATCCTATTAAAGGAAACAAAGAAGACTTTAACAAATGGCAGAATATTCCCTGTTGATGGAGAGGAAAACTAAATGTCATTAAGATATCTATCCTACCCAACTTTATCTACAAATTAAATATAACCCCCCCAAAAATCAACACAGCATTTTTCACTGAATTGGAAAAACTAACCAGAAAATTTATTTGGAAGGGTAAGGCCCCAAATCGCCAAGAATATATTGAAAAAGAAAAATGAATTTGGAGGTATCACACTACAAGGTTTTAAATGTACTACAAAGCTACAGAGCTCAAAACTGCATGGTAATGGCACAAGGATAGATATACTGACCAATGGAACTGAATTGAGAGCTCTGATATAGAGGCTTACATATACAGTCATCTAATATATGACAAGGAGACCAAGCCCAATCAGTTGGGAGAGAATGACCTCTTGAACAAACGGTGCTTGCAGAACTTGATATCCATATCCAAAATAATGAGAGAGGAATACCATCTCACACCTTATACAAAAATCAACTCAAGATGGATCCAAGATCTAAATATAAGAACCAAGACCATAGAGACCTTGGAAAGTAATGTAGAGAAGCATCTACAGGACCTTGTAATAGGAAATGGTTTCATGAACTTCTCACCCAAAGCACAAGCAGCAAAAGAAAAAAATAAATAAATGGGAGCTCATCAAAATTAAAACTTTTGCACCTCAAATGACATTATCAAGAAAGTAAAAAGGCAGCCTACCGAATGGGAGAAAATATTTGGTAACCATATATCTTACAGGAGCCTAATATCCTGCATATATAAAGAAATCCTATACCTCAAAAACAAAAACACAAACATCCCAATTAATAAATGGGCAAGCGACCTGAAAAGATATTTCGCCAAGGAAGAAATACAAATGGCTAAAAAGCATGTGAAAAGATGCTCAACGTCACTAGCTATTAGGGAAATGCAAATCAAAAGTACAATGAGATACCATTTTACTCCCATTAGAATGGTGGCTATTAAAAAAACAGCGGACTATAAGTGTTTGAGAGGATGTGGAGGAATGGGAATCCTCATACACTGCTGGTGGGAATGTAGAATGCTCCAACCATTGTAGAGGACAGTTTGCGGTTCCTCAAAAAACTAACTATAGATCTTCCATATGATCCAGCAATACCACTGCTGGGTATATACCCAGAAGAATTGAAAGCAAAGACACGAACAGATATATGCACACCAATGTTCATAGTGGCATTTATTCACTATTGCTAAAACTTGGAATCAACCCACATGCCAATCAACAGATGAATGGATAAACAAAATGTAGTACATACATACAATGGAACATTACTCAGCTGTAAGAAGGAAAAAATGCTAACACAAGGGATAACATGGATGAATTTTGAGGACCTTATGTTGAGTGAAGCAAGTCGGGCACTGAAGAATCAACAGTACATGTCCTCACTGATAGGAATTAGAGAATTTTAGCTATCTCAGAGAGCTGTTGTCTGGAAGATGGCTTTACAAGAAATAGAGAGGAGAAGATTATGAGCCATCACCCATATGGGCTTAACCTATGGTAAGCTGAATAAGTGTAGTTGCATATTGAAGAGATATGACAGGAGGGTAGTGATATTATTGGGTTGGGTGTTGCAGTGTGTAGAGGTGCGTAGATTGTGAAGGGTGGGTTTGGAAGGTCCAGGGTACTTGGGGGACCAGGTGAACACTGGAGATTTGCAGGTAGGTGGTTGAAAGTACAATTTGGGAATGCTCTTCATTGCAATATGACAATGAAGGATTACTGGTTTAGGGTGTTGGATGGCAAGGGCATTCAGGACTAGGCACACCTGGAAAAGACTTCTAGGGAGTGTGTGAGTGATCATTCTTTCATATGTGTTGTATCAGTGGGTGGAGAACCACATAATGAGCGAGAAGGAGTTAGACTCCCATGGTGAGGAGGACTGATTTGTTCACAAATAGACAGGCAGGAGTGTCATGACAACAAGGGCAGTTCCTAATAGGGGAGGACAAGCCAGTGTGTCAAGACTTCAGTCTTTTTGCATGTACCTAGGAATCTTGTCATCCAATAAATGAAGCCAGAGGGTCACCGTGAGCCCCAAGGGGATGTGGAAGAAGGAATAGAATAGATCAAACAGGGGATATTTAGTGGTCAGTGGAATTGTTCTGCATGATCTTACAGTGATGGACACAGGACATGGTAAATATCATCAAAATTTATAAAAGCATAGTGTCTAAAATGTAAACCATAGTTTAAAACATTGACCATGTTTAGTAGCTATGTTTCACTATTTGCATATCAGTTATAACAAAGCTACCATCCACATATAAAGAGGTATTAATATGGGGAGGAAGAAAGGGGGAGGATGTTGGGTATATGATAATCTCCTGTGTTCTGTGTGTGACTTTGCTGTTACCTAAAACTTCTTTGAAAACAAAATGAAAAATAGTGAGAAACTGTGGAATGAGAAGGGGAAGGTACCACAGTACAGAGAGGATACCAGATATTGCAATGATAAAGGCAAACTGTCAAAAAAAA
>JAQZBX010066229.1:0-16150 GCA_029593785.1 Cabassous unicinctus
AAAGATGGAATATTTTATACCCTAGGTGGTAATCACCTACTTTTCTGGCATCTTTTTTTTTTTCCTCCTAATTTTGAGTTCTTTGCATTTCTAGAATTGTCCACTTCAAGATATTTAGTTAAACCTAGTTTGTGTGTATGTACCTGCCCCTGTGCTGGACTGTGAATTTTTTCTAGGATAGAGACCATGGCTTATCTTTCTTCCCCTTTCTCAACACATTTAACTTTTCAAGTAATAAGCCTACAGTGTATGCTCTTGAATTGGAAGGTAAAGCCAGTGGTACCTTAGTATTTACCCTATTGGGAACGTTTTTTGGGAGGACTTTTGATCCTACTTACGCAGGTGCTCACTCCTCAAGGAGCAGGTTCTCCTCGTGGAGGTCAGGCATGTGCTTGTACACATGGGGAGCAGATGCAGCTCAGTGGCAGCGCGCCTGCTTCTCAGGCACGAGGTCCTGGGCTCAGTCCCTGGTGCCTCCTAAAAAGTGGAAAGTAAAATCGTGCATATATATCATGCATCTTTTTACATATTTCCGGCATTGCTTGCTTTGTTGCCACATTGTTGGTTTCTTCCTTAGCCTCTTATTTTGTCAATGTGTTTATTTTTCCAGATTGTCATCAATAAAAATGACTTCTTATGGTCAGATAACTTTTTTGCTGAATTTTTTCCACTGTATTCTGTATTTCTCTCCAATTTCAATTTAGAAATAGTACTACAATAGCAGCAAAAGCACAAAAAGTAAACAAACCGCTCTCCTGGGGGTGGGGTGGGGAGTGTCTCTTTAACACCGCCATGTCTAATGATTTGGTAGGTATAAATGGGATAGCTAATAACCATCTTCTTTCCTGGAAGGAAATGAAGAGTATTTGTATACTCTGTTTCTTTACCTGGTCAATGCATGCTGCTTCTCTGGCTTCTTGGCCAGATTTCCATGTACAGGAGAGCAAATGTAAAAGTAAACGACATGTTATTGAGATTGCTCTCTCATAGCTGAAGGAGTCTAACCATCGTTCTAAATGGGAATGAAGGGGAGAAAGGAGGTGGGTGGGGGAAGAACTTTCTTTTATTTTGAAGAGTACAAGGGTCAGGGTATGGTTATGAAAGTTAAGTTTAATGACTTAAATTAGAGAAAATAAAAAATGGTGAATCCCTTTCTTTTACGTGGTTTTCTGAAGTTGTCTGCTCCAAATTTTATTAAAGGTAATACGGTCTTACTTCAAGCGTGCTGATCCCTTCTATGATGAACAGGAAAATCACAGTCTCATTGGGGTTGCCAATGTTTTCCTCGAGTCCCTTTTCTATGATGTGAAGTTGCAGTATGCTGTCCCGATTGTCAACCAGAAAGGAGAGGTTGGTTTTCCCTTCATCCCTGTTTCGAGCAGAGAAGGTTCTAGAATGGTGGTGGTGGCGGTGGTGGTATTGTTACTGTCAGTAATGATGAGTATCTGTGCATTGTTAATCCCTTGTGGCAACGTAGTTCTTTATGGTGGTGATTTCAAGGCCTTTGAGGGAAAAGTAACTGTTAAATCCTAGCCTTCCGGATTTTCATGGACCATCAGCCTAAAATAGAAGGGAGATAATCTCGTAGAAGAAAGAGCAAAACTTGAGAAAAAAGCTTCTGCTCCCCCCTTGTTGCAGGTGGCAGGTCGACTGCATGTGGAGGTGATGCGGGTCAGTGGCGACATTGGGGAGAGGCTCGCAGGAGGTGAGGATGCTGCAGATGCCTCCTTTGATAAGGAAACCCAGGAGCACACACTTGTATGCATGGTAAGTCCCAGTGTCATTTTGAAAGAAGCGAAAGAGTGGCTGTTGGAGATGGTGGGCGTTTAGATGACAAGTAGTATGCTCTTCTTGGAATTTTGAAAATATCTGTCTCTCAATATTTAATATTTTCGAGACCATATTTTACCATAAATTGTGAAGTATGGACTGATCTTATCCTAGCACCTCCAGTAACTTATACTGTGAAGCCTTGGACAAGTCATCTCTTTTCTCTGGGCCATTTGGCTCCAAAATTGTTTGAATCTGTGTTTACCTGGACTTCTCTAAAGAGAAACAATGTGTTTTCATATAAGTTTCATCCTTCTCTTACTGCTCTTTCAGGAGCTGATGGTAATGGTCTTCACCCCAGCCCTGTTCCTGGGCTCCTACCACTCCTCTGCTGTTTTTCTCATGTCCATGCTCCTCTTCACCTATGTGCCTCAACACAGACGCTTTTCTTTCCACTCTTGCCAACTACTCCCATCATCAAATATCTGTTGAGTGTTTTCTGCCTGGTGCTGGGTTTATAAAGCTGGGTAAGACTAAAGGAGCTTATTGTAGAGTGTGTGTGTACGTGTAGGAGGGACACATAAGAGCAAAAAATATCGTGTGATCCAAGTCGCTCTGGTTGAGGTAGGCAATAGGATGCTTTGGGCAGAGGGGAAAGGTAATTAATTCAGCAAGCAGCCTCTGAGGAACATTTCTGGAAAATGAGACCTAGGCTGAACGTTGAGGGAGCAGGTGTTATTGAAGCATGTTTCTCCATAGGATGCCAGTAAACATGGGTGTGACAATGGAGAATGTGCTCTCACACACTTCCAAACAGCCGGTGAGGCCGTACTGCCTCTGGCTGAGACTCACTGTAGAAACCAGTTAGCGAAGGCCTTTGAGGAAGAGGAGTCAGAAGGGCATAGGGACGGAAATACGGCAACGCGAAGGCGGCAAAGGTGCAGTGAAGGATGCCCAGACTTAAATCTTGCTTCATAAATGCATCCTAGATCCAGCCCTTTTCTCAGTAACTATTTCCAGAATTGAAGCTGATGTTGAAAGGAGTAGATTACGTATTAGTCCTAAAGTAACGGGAAGCTAAAACTCTTCAGAGTTGGGCGCTTTCGTCTAGGTCAGGGGCTCTTAACCTCTTTTTGTTCCACAGACCCCTTTGCCAGTCAGGTGAAAGCCACGGACCCCTTCTAAGAGTGTCGCGGCAGAGGGTTTTATGACACTCGTCACTGGAGGGCAGAGAAAATAATCAGTTGACTTTTTTCAGTTCAAGCTCACAGACCCCCTGGCTGTGGGTCTTTGCAATAGTAAGAAGCTCTCAGACGTTTAAGTCAGTTATTCCAGTCTGAGGGGAAAACATCTGAATTCGCTGAACGTCACTCCGTTGTATTTCACTTGGAATGAGAGTGTTCCTTTGAGACGTCGTATCGTCAAAGATGGACACACAGGCCTGATCACTCCGTGATGGTCCAGTTAAAGGCACCTCTGTGAGAGACAGACTTTTACCAAAAAGTCACATAACACACGGGAAGCTCTCACACTGAGAAACTATCTTTTATCGCTTTATCCTGTGTAACATGGGTTTTTTTTTTTTAATGAAACTAAAGTCTTACTATTTTTTAAATGGAAGAAAGTAGTGACAGTGTGTGATTGATCCCTGTTCACCCTGCCTCAGCAATTAACTCATGGTCAGTCTTGTTTCATTCATACGCCCAAACCCCTTCTGTGGATTATTTTGAAACAGTCCCCAAAAAGTATAACCATATCATTATTACATCTAAAAATTCCTTAATATTGTGAAATTCCTGGTCAGTTTCCCTAATTGTCTTGGTTGATATGTTTCTTAAGTCTCTCTTTATCTGTAAGTGTGCACTTTCTTGCTTTCTCTCTTTCTCATCTTCTCTTACCCAAATCTGTTTATTGCAGAAACTGAGCTGTCCTGTAGTTTTTCAGAGTCTGGACCTTGCTGGCTGCATTGCTGCACGTGTTTAACGTGTGTCTGGTGGTTAGATATAGTGGCCATGTGGGAGGAGGAGAGTAGCAAGGAGGCTCACAGGAGCTGTGTCCTTCCATCAGGAGGGACGTGCTGGCTGGTTGTTCCCTGGGAGGGGTGTGAACAGCCATTATTTCATTAGGGTTACAAAAGAGTGATCAAATCTTCTTTATTTATTAGCTAGAATACTTCCCTAGAGAGAATCTTCCCCTTAATAACTGTATGGCTCTTCACAAATACACTTTGTATAGGATAAATGCTCTATGCACTCCTTTTTTTTTTTTTTTCCCCAAAGAGTTTATTTATTTATTTATCCCCCCTTGCTGCTTGTGCTCGCTGTGTCCATTTGCTGTGTGTTTTTCTGTGTCTGCTTGTCTCCCTTTGTTGGGTTGTCCTGCTGTGTCAGCTCATCGCGCCGCGCGGGCTGGCTTGCCTTCACCAGGAGGCCCCGGGAATCGAACCCGGGCCTCCCATATGGTAAACGGGAGCCCTATCGATTGAGCCACATCCGCTTCCATATGTACTCCCTTTATTTACCAGTTTTCAAAATAATAAATTGGTTTTCCTACTGATATCCAAAGGTGACCAGTGAAATTTTTTGTTTCATTTTAATACCATCATGAACTCTTAGTTGTTAACATATTGCATGTGTTTGAATCCATTGTATTTATTATCTATATTGAAGCTTAAATTGTCCCATTTTTGGCCAATGGGAGCCTCTTCAGTCAGCTTTTGAGTCTTTTTTTATTTTCTTTATTTTTAAAGAAGTTTTACATTACGTAAAAGTTACATCAAAAAATATAGCAGGGGTGGGGCGGAAGTGGCTCAAATGGTTGGGCGTCCGTCTCCCATATGGAGGGACCTGGGTTCGATCCCTGGGACCTCCTGGTAAAATAAAAAAATACATATATATATAGGGGGAAGCAGATGTGGCTCAAGCAGTTGGGCACCAGCCTACTACATGGGAGGTCCCGGGTTCAGTTCCCTGTGTCTCCTAAAGAAGACAAGCAAGACAGCGAGCTGACATGATGGGCCGGTGCCTTGAGCTGATGCAATGAAGAGACACAGCAAGGAAACACAATGAGAGACACTACAAGCAGGAAGCAGAGGTGGCGCAAGTGACTGGGCACCTCCCTCCCACATGCGAGGTCGTGGGTTCAGTTCCCGGTGCCTCCTAATAAGAAGATGAGCACACAACGAACAGGCACAGAGAGCAGACAACGAGCACAATGGGGGGAGGGGGGATAAATGAAGACAATTAAAATCTTAAAACAATAAATACATAGGGGATTCTCATATACCCCACCCCTCCCCCTCTTACACTTTCCTCCGTTAACAGCATCTTTCATTAGTATGATACATTTGTTATAATTGATGAACTCTTCAGTACTTGTGAAATAAACCTAACGTTAATAGGGTGAGAGCTTTCTTCTTTGTGGTATGATGAGATATTCTACGCTTTTCTGTTCATTTCCTCTCCCAGACCTGAAGTCAGCCAATTCTCTGAGGAGCTCTGGTGGCTTTTAGTGGGAAATAGTATTTAGAGACCAGAGAGGAACATGCAGGAACCTTTTGAGTAAAAAAAGAGAAAGACAAACTAAATGACGATAAACAAAATATTGGTAGGAAAACAAAAGAAACCAGTCTGGAGACAGTTAAGGTATCTTGCGTGTTGAGTATCATAGGCCCACAAAAGAGGTCTAGATTTTCTTTTCTGTAATGAAAAAATGTGCCTGTTAACATTAATAGTTTAAATCATGTAGGTGGAGTCAGCGTATTTTATTCTGCTGACGTTCTGGGCCCTGTCTTGAGCAGCTCCAGGTTGAGGTCCTGAGCAGCTCTGACACCTTGTGGTGGTTGTAGTTTCTGTAAATCTATGTCCTCTTTCCTGATAGTCTTCATGCCAAATCTTGCTTCCTTGTTGATTTCAACCTTAACCTTGAGAAATGTGGTCCCAGAGTATGTGTGACTTGCTCAACAGAAACAGTTTGTCGCTGTCAGAGCTGCAACCCATATCTCTGAGTCAGTGTACTTCTTGGAACTTTCTTTTTTTTTTCTTCTTTTTAAGATTAATTTATTTATTTCTCCTCACAACCCCGCCCCTCCCTTTGTTTGCATTTGCTGTGTCTGTTTGTTGTGTCCTGGTCTTCTTTTTAGGAGGCACTGGGAACTGAACCTGGGACCTCCGATGTGGGACGGAGGCGCCTAATCGCTTGAGCTACCTCCGTTCCCTGCTTTGATGTGTCTCTCATTATGTTTCCTCCATGTGTCTCTTGATGCGTCATCTTGCTGTGTCAGCTCACCGTGCCTGCCCATTGCGTCAGCTTGGTGTCCTGGTCATCTTCTCGCACCAGGAACCAAACCCAGGACCTCTCGTGTGGTAGGCGGAAGCTCAGTCGCCTGA
Organism: Cabassous unicinctus; assembly: GCA_029593785.1. Classification (NCBI taxonomy): domain Eukaryota; kingdom Metazoa; phylum Chordata; class Mammalia; order Cingulata; family Chlamyphoridae; genus Cabassous; species Cabassous unicinctus. The sequence goes on from JAQZBX010066229.1 coordinate 6,159, forward strand.
CCCACCATCCACTTACCACTTCTTGGAACTTTTTGATGAAAAAAAAAAAATAAGCCTTCTTTTTTCTTCAGGTTAAAATACTGCAAGCTACTGGGTTGCCACGGCATCTCTCCCACTTTGTATTTTGCAAATACAACTTCTGGGAGCAGCAGGAGCCGGTAATTGTTGCACCTGAAGTAGATACCTCATCTCCTGTCAGCAAGGAGCCTCAATGCATGGTTGTCTTTGATCACTGCAGTGTAAGTTTCTTTTTCAGATTTGGTCAAGTTTTAAATTATTCATATAGAAACAAAGCAAAAAGGCTTATTTAAAAAAAATAATTTGATACGATGTATGTTTTGGAGCAGAGTTTCTGACAGTGGGGCTGGAGTCAGTACCTAGAGTGCCGGTGCATTTAACGCCTTCCAGATGAAAAGCGGGCTTCTGTGTGAGTGTTTCCTCCAGAGAGAACCCATGTTTGCTGCTAGAGTCCTGGAGAAACTGTCGTCTAGAAAAGTTAGAAGCTAGTGTTCACTGGAGGCAGGAAGCAGAGAGCTAACTTTACTGAGCACCTAGTGCTCTGGGAAGCATGTTGTCAGTCTTTTATTTGCTCTTTTCCACAGTTGTATTTGATGATGGTTCTTTTTCAGTTTGCGCAAGGTTACTTGCCTTGTAACTAGCAAAGCCAGGACTCACACATTCTAAAATATTTTTTTCTACTACACCACACTTGGTCCATCTCACTTTTTTTTTTTTTCCAAGAAAAAGGTCCCTTTCTAATTAGTTTCAAATAGAGAAATACCTTAAGTGTGTTGAATTTCCTCAGAGAGAGAGAAAGTAGGGAGATTCCATGACTTTCTTTAATAAGCTGTTTTAGAGCTTAATCCTTTTTATTGCAAAATGCTGTCTTATAATCCACTTTAAATACATCAGTGTAGATTCATTTCCTCTACTTTTTTCTTGTAAAGATGGACAGGTTGGGAGAATTATTTATAATTAGGTCGCTTTGTGCAGTGATGATCATTATTTCCTTTCTCTCCTATTATTGGAGATAGTTTCCTCAAACTGGAAATCATTGGTTTTCCAATACCCTGCTACTTTATTGCATATAATAACTTCTATATCAGGACACTGTAGATCATTGTTTTAATAACTAATAGAATCATTTATACTTTTACAAATAGGTCCCCAAATATTGCTAACAAAATAGAATGTAACTCAGTCCTTACATAATAGACTTTCAAGGCAAAAAGTTTGAAAAATTCAGAGTTATAGTATATAAAGTCAAGAACCTTAGGCCATCTGAATGTTCATTTTCGGTATTAGATAGTAGTTCTGTTCTGTAACTAAAACATTCTGTTTTCTACTACTTTTCTCCATGAGTAAGTACATGTTATCAGATATAAATAATCATAAGTTTTCCAAAAAGTCTTTCTTTTTCTTAATTAATAAATAGCTGTTTTCTTTCAGGAGTTTTCTGTTAACATCACTGAAGACTTTCTTGAGCATCTTTCAGAAGGGGCATTGGCGATTGAAGTATATGGCCATAAGATTAATGATCCTCGGAAAAACCCAGCCCTGTGGGATTTGGGAATTATCCAAGCAAAAACACGTAGTCTTCGAGACAGGTGAATTTTAGATATCTGTCTGATCCAATTTATAATTTCAAAAATTGTTAGAAATGAAAACTGCCATATATAAAGGTTGCTATTTCCTGAACATTACCAGTATTCCAGAGATAGTATCCAGGGTATTAACAGCTTGGTTAAACTTCTTTTAGGGGAGTGAACTTTAAAGTGTGATGGAAGAAAGCTAAATGTGTATGTATGTAAGAAGAAGCAGTGAAAAGAACTTCTGATAGCTTGTCATTATGAATTATTTCTAATTAATCACTGTAGAGAGAAGGACCAAGATCTATGCTAGCATCCAGGTTTGTGCATTCTGTCTTCAGCTCACAGCTCTTCTCACGTGGCTTGTTTGCTGACCAGGATTTTATTAAAAGTAACAAGAAGAAACTTCCACCTAATTGTAGCCGATAACCAGATTTATTTTTTGTTGTATTTGGAGAGTGTTTCAGCAGCTGATTTTCTTCATGCTTGTGTGACTGGCTGTGATGAGGCATGTGATGCTGCCCCAGCTTATCTGTGGAAGGGTAATCAGTAGCTGCTTCTCTACATCTGATTAAGATGGCTAGATTCTTGAGTACCTGCTTTGAAGCAGATTTATCATTATGTCTTTTTGAAAAACCTGGAGGAGCCATTCCTAGTTCTAATGTTAGGTTTTTATAACTTTGCTTTTAGTTAAATATGCCAGTATGTACTTATATATTATTCATTGATCATCCTACAGAGTTACTGTTTTTGAGATTGTTTTCATTGTTAATTGTCATGTGTAGGGGTCTGGGCTGCCTTTATTGTTTTGTTTAGAGAAATTTTCTTCTCTGAGCTACAGTTATTTGCATAAATGGTGTTCAAATACTTGCCGAAATATAGCACATTATGAAATAAGAGTGTATGATATATATGATTTTCCAAGAACTTCAACTGTTTCTTAGATGGAGTGAGGTCACCAGGAAAGTGGAATTCTGGGTTCAAATCCTGGAACAGAATGAGAATGGTGATTACTGTCCTGTAGAAGTGACTTCCGCAAAGGATGTGCCAACGGGAGGTGTCTTCCAACTCCGTCAGGTAAGGAGATTGCAAATGCTACCGTTGTGGAAGTCAATATCAAGTTCTTTAGCACCATTAAGCTTAATATTGCATTCCTTTCAGCAGGGATGTCAATGATAATGAATCTAGACTGGCCAAGTCTGTTTTTGTATTGTAATTGTCTCCTATTTCAGGTGTATTTCTTATATTTTCACAAATATTGCTAATTATAATATTTTAAAACTAGCTTCTATTAGAGTTAAGTAAGAAAAAAGATAGGCTAAAAAAAAAAGGAATTGAATTGTAGGAAGTAAAAGACACGTACCAAACAACATTGAGAACATGCATAAAGACCAGGAGAAGCAAGGTGACACGTTAGAAAGAATAAGCGCTTCAGAGTCTGTCCTTTTGGGTTCAATTCGGGCTCTGCCTCTCCCTCGCTCTGTATCTGTGAGCAAGTTAAATGACCTCTCAGAAGCTTTTTCCTTCATCTGTAAAGTGGAGATGATGGGAATTCCTACTTCATAGGGCTGGTGTGAAGACTGAGAGAGGTACTGTGTATAAAGCACAGTGCTTGACATGTTTTGAGGTGCTAAATGCACTAGTTAAATATGAATACATGCCAGAGGTTACAGGAGAACAAGAGCTGGGCATCATTACTTAGCTCCAGGTGGGCTGTGATCTGTCCGTATCTTCACTGCCAACCGTTTTAGTTTGCTGAAAGCTGCTGGGAGCAGTACACCAGAAATGGCCGGCTTTTCAAATGGGGATTTCTTAGCTTAAAGGCTTACAGTTCTGAGAGGCTGTGACAAGTGTCCAGATCACAGCACCATCAGGAGATGCTTCTCCCCGAGCTGCAGCTGTGGGGCAGGCCGTGGCGGAGCGCAGTGCAGCGCCTGCTGCCTCTGCCTTCTCCTCCAGGCTTTCCCGCTTTCTCCCGAGCTGCAGCTGTGGGCGTTCTGGCACGTGGCAGGTGCCAGCTCCTCTCTCCCCTCTCTCCTCCGGGCCTTGCTCTCAGCTTCCGGATAAAGTGCCTTTCTCTCAGCTTTTGTTTCCTCTCTGTCTCTGCAGCCTTTTTCTCTTATCTGCAGCTTTTTATTCCTCCATTTATAAAGGGTCCCAGTAAGAGGATTAAGATGTACCCTGGGTCACGCAGTCTAATCAAAGGCCCGTGACTGGAGTGATGTGAGCAGAAGGTCCACCTGCAGTAGGCTCACCTGCACAGGAGTGGATTAGCTCTAAGGACATGGTCTTCGGGGGCCACAGAGCTTCAGACCGCCACACCAACTAACAAGGAGGGGTAGCTCTGGCTTAATATTGTTAATGGGAGTTTGCATAGGAGATTGGGAAATACACTTTTAGCTATACTTTGCATTAACCTTATGATTGTTTTCATGCTTTAAAGCAATAGTAAAACAATAGATCTAGAAAAGGAATGTTGAAAGCATTAAAAGCAAAATATGAGGAGTGTATTAGTCAGCCAAAAGGGCACTAATGCAATATCCCGGATGGCTTTTATAAAGGGTATTTATTTGGGGTAGAAGTCCACAGTTACCAGCCATAAAGCATAAGTTTCTTCCCTCACCAAAATTTCTTGCTACGTGTTGGAGCAAGACAGCTGCCGATGTTTGCCAGGGTTCAGGCTTCTGGGGTTCCTCTCTTCCTGGGGCTGCGTTTCTCTCCGGGCTTAGCTCCTGTTTCCTCCACAAGGTCTATGACTATGAGGCGAACGGCTGCCTTCTCTTCTCCTGGGGCCTTCTCTCCAACATCAAAACTCCAACATCAAAACTGCTTCTCAAAAACTGCTCCCTCTGTCCTTTGCCTTGCCTTTTATATTCGATTGCCCCACCCACCAAGGGCGCAGTCAAGGCCCTAATCATAACTTTAATCATGCCCAGATTAACAAATCAGTTTATAAGCATGATCCAATTATATTTTTGGAATTCATAATTACATCAAATTGCCAAATGGCTACAAGGGGTAAGGCAAAAGAAAGTTTGTTTAATTATTTAAGTTTCTGAATATTATAAGAGGATGACCACAGAAAAAGAAAATTAATTTTAACACTTTCATTCACGTATATTGGCAAGGAACTAAAAGCTGGAATAGGATTCTTAAGGGTGTGAAGAACATCTTTTTCTGAGCATTTTAGAGTAAAGTGGGCATCCTTATTGTTCATCTGTTAAAAAACGTGTGTGTGTGTATCTCTTCCTTGGATGACTCAGAAATTTATCTGCTGAAGGCAAGACGATATAATCTTCTATAGTTTAGTGTAAATTGAATATTAAGTATCCATCATACTTCTTACAGTCTTGATTGAAAGTGTTCAGATACAGTTGGGCTTATCAGGAAAGGCTTTCTTGAAGATGTGTGTCTTGACCTGGATACTGAAAGAGTTATTGGAAAGATGTTTCATCTATAAAGGCAAGAATTAGGAATTAGGTTAGTTTGGGTAGAAAATAACATGTATGGAAGATCTGGAAAGCAGTAAGAGAAGAGCTTAGAGAAGCATGTGGTAGCTGGTTAATAGAGGGCCTGGAAGGCTGGGCTCATCTGGATTTAAAGTGTTTCAGAATGTGGGACTACTGTTCTTGAACAGGACAGTAGAAGAAGAAACCTGATTTATTTATTCTGCAAATACTTACTGAGTCATGTGTGATGTGACAGGCACTGGGCCAAGGGTTCCACCTACAATGGGTAAGGCATACAGTTTTTTTTAAATCTCAGATCTTAGAATCTAGAGGGAAATACTGGCCTTAATTAAATAACCCCATAAATAAATGGCAACAGTGCAGCTGTGGTAACGTCTACTAAGTAGAACCTAGGGTGGGAGATCTGTCTGATCCTAGGGTAAACTGGAAAGCTTTCCTGAGGGAGTGCTAGTGAGTGCTAGTGAGGTCTGGGCTCATCGTCAGGTGAGCAGGCGTTCACGAGGTGGCCAGGGGAGTGACAGGCAAGCCGTGGAGAGAGAGGAGCGTGTGGGACTCGCTAAGGAGGCCTCTTTGGGCCTTTGTGGACCGAGGGTGTGCGAGTAAAGGGTGTCAGGTCTGAGACGAGGCTGAAGAGACAGATGAATCATGCAGGGCCTTGTTTCCTCTGCTTCTGCAGTAGGGAACTCTGCTTCAGCTGTGTCTTGTTGAAACAGCAGCAAGAGTCACCCCAAAACAAGAAATAGGGAGAGATCCAGCCAGGACTGCCCCAGATCACCCTACAGTGGGGCTGGTTGAGATTCCGAATAAGGAGGCACTGAACGTCAGGGTGGCCAGTCCAAAAGCCTTGATTAGGGTAACTTCCAAAGGAGAGCTGCAGCCATCTTGGGACAGATGGTGAGGTGGCAGGTAGTCTACCTGAGGATGTCTGCACCTGCCAGACCCCTCTTCAGATCATTGACGGTTGAGAACAGAGGTGGCTAAGTGCCAGAGGCTTGCGCACGTGTATTGGAAAACCTTTTGGTATGTGATCTTTTCTTAAAACAAGATGTGCTCCGGGTGAGCTGTGCTCAGGGGTATAGCAGCCAGAGCTCTGCGTGCTCCCAAGGTGTAGTGTCTGAGGAGGAAGGCGGGAGTGAGGTCACTCCTCGGCCAGGTAGAAGATGACACATGTATCACGCAACCTCTAGAGTGGGGAAGATGTTAGATGGGAGCAATACTGAATATGGGTGAGCCAGTAAAAGACTGTTATTGCAGCCTAACCTAGAGTAATGATAGCTTGACTATAGTGGTGGGGAAGAAGAGGTGGAGAAAAACAAATGTTGCAAGATAAGCTGGAGAGGTCAAGCCCATGGGGGCTGATGATGGGCTGGAAATGTAGGAATGAGGGAGGAGTGCCGTAACGCCACAGCTGTGATCCCATTCTTTGAGATGGCATCACGGGAGGAATGCTAGATTTGAGAAGACTGAATATCACTTCGATCCCGTTGAATTTTGAGAGCCTTTGATACACACCAGAAGAGGTACTGTAAAGTCTGGACCTCAAGGCGAGGTCTGTGTTAGAAGTAGAATTGTATGACTCATCTCTATGACTCTGATTGACTCCAGGGTAATGTCGAGGCTATCTAGAAGGAAAGCACGTGGGGGAGAAGAAAAGTAGGCCTAGAACTGATCCTAGAGGAACCCCTGCACTTGACCAAGTAGCATAGCTGAGCCTGCAACGGATATTTGAGAATAAACAGTGAGACAGGAAAAAAGAAAGCCGGGGATAAGCTTGTGGCAAGGAAGGCAAAGCAGTTAAAAAAAAATCTGAGCAGCTGTACATTAAATTTTAAAAACTATGGACGAACACTGGGCATATTGGGATATGATGCTCTTGAGAGCTGCAAGGTACTTTTAAATATCATCTCGACCTATTATTTAGAAACAATAATTACGGTTTAAATAATTTTCCAAAGTTCACACGGTGTTAGTGACAAAACTGGGAATAGAATGCATGGTCCGTGGTGACTAGCTACTATAGGGTTAACAATCTGAAATGGCTGTTTCTACATGTAGAAAATGGTCAGCCAGCAGTTATTAGGGCTCAGTGTGATGGTTTCGGTAGGCTTTCCGGAGCTGTTCTGGGGACCGCTGACAGCCCAGGATCCTTTTCTCCTTTGCTTCCCTCGCGTTGTCTTCAGTCCTCCCCCAAATCCATACTTTGGCACGTGTCCAAAATAAAAGGCTCCTTTCTATCTTAGGCAAAATAAACAAACGAAAGGTAGCTAGTTGAAATGGCAGCGTGCTTTCTGAGGGAGTTTTGTTTTTTTGTTTTTTTTTTGAGGAACTTTTTCCCCCCACAAAATACCTCATGCAAAATTTCTGGAAAAAGATCAAGACATTTATATGCCATCTATTCAGATCTAGCTTGATAGGATCAATCAGTCACTTCTTGAGTTGATTTTCCTGATACTACAAAACTCTTGGGAACTAAAGTTCCAATGGAAAAGGGGAAGAAATTGTAGCAACAAATTCCATTTTTCAAGTTCTGTTTTAGTTTCCTAAAATTTATGAACCAATTTTCAAGCCAGTAATTTGGAAATACTGGAAATTTAAAAAAATATATTATTTCATAGTAAATACATAAAAGCCACATAGTATTCTGAAAATGTGCTGAAGAAGGGACAACTTCTCTCTGATAAGTTCTTTAATTTGCATTTTGGCTTGAAATTTATTTTTATTTGGGAAAAAAGGGGAGTGATTCCAAGATAATAGTCTATCTTATTTCTTTTTTTAAAAGATTTATTTATTTTATTTTATTTATCCCCCCCTTGCTGCTTGTGCTGCTGTGTCCATTCGCTGCGTGTCCTCTCTGCGTCCGCCCATCTCCCCCTTGCTGTGAGGTCCCGCCTCATCAGCCCACGGCGCCACGCGAGCCGGCCTGCCCTCACAAGGAGGCACCGGGAAGCGAACCCGGGGCCTCTCATATGGTAAACGGGTGCTCTATCCATCGCGCCACACCCGCTTCCTGCCGTGAGGTTGCTGCATCAGCCCACCGCACCGCTCAGGCCGGCGTGCCCTCACAAGGAGGCCTCGGGATGCGAACCCGGGCCTCCCATATGGTAAACGGGGGCTCCATCCACTGAGCCACACCCGCTTCCCTATCTTATTTCTAATTCTGATAGTTAATTTTTTAAAAGTAGGTCATACTGTATATTTTGTTTATAATCTCTTTAACTTACATACTTATTTCTACGGCTGTATTTTGATAGCTACATAGTATTTCATTATATGTTCCTTAGTTTATTTAAACAGTTGTCAATATTATGCATTTAATTTGTATGTAACTTTTTGTTATTCTTAACAGTACTTTAAAATTCCTTAGAGTTTTATCTTTATGGATATGAATAATTATTTACTTAGAACAGATTCCTAGAAGTTGAATTGATCAATAGATACTTATATTTTTAAAAAAAGGCAAATTGCCCTGCAGAAAGGTTATAACAACTTATATTTCTACCACCAGTGTATAAAATGGCCTGTTTCGTAAACTTCAGGCATTATCAAAATTTGCCTTTTAAAAAGATAATTGCTAGTTTAGTAAGTGAAAATTAAGTTGTAGCACGACTATTTTGTGTTTATTTGATTACCAGTAAGTTGAACATTTTTTATTGACTGCCTATTGTATTTCCTTTTATTGAAAAAAAATGTACAAACCACATATTTGTTCTGTGTTATGACAACTTACTTAAAAGGTAAATGGTTTTTCCTGAATCATTCTTCAAATGGTATTTTAGTTCTTAATGTTTAAGTGTGGTGATATATAGTCTCCAAAGTTAAATGCTTTCTCAGCACCCACCTGTAGGGGTCTCTCTTGACTAAATTTTTGGAAATTAAGAAGCTGATTTCAGGAAAACTCTACTTTTGTCTGCAAAAGTACAGATATTATACGGTTTCACTTACGTGTACGAACCAGAATATGAAAATGCATAGAAACAGAAAGTAGATAGTAAGCTAACTGGGGCAGGCGTAGGGTGGGAGAACAGGGAGTTAATGCTCAGTGGTTCCGTTTCTGTTGGAGTGATAGAAAAGTTTTGGTGATAGATGGTGGAAAGAGTAACACAACATTATAAATATAATTGATGCCACAGAATTGTACATTTGAAAGTAGTTAAAATGGGAAATTATATGTTGTGTGTATGTCACCACAATAAAAAATATTGTGATGCAGGGGCAGTCTCGGCGAATTCAAGTTGAAGTGAAGTCTGTACAGGAGTCTGGGACTTTACCCTTAATGGAAGAATATATATTGTCTGTTGGCGTTGGATGTATAAAAATTAGGCCACTCAGATCCCCTAAAACCCATGAGACTTTCCAGGTGAGTCTCCATGACTATTATGTTCTTGCTGAAAGTCAAAGCCAAATCAGAGAGTCTTTTGGCAACTGTAAGAAAACTGCCTTCCACGAACAATTCTTTCAGTCTTTCTTTTTTTTCCTTTGTCTTTTTTTTAGTATTTTTCACTTGCACGAAATCACTCTGCCAGACTATTAGTTTTACCCTGTACCCGGCAAGCTGAGAGTCGACACATCTCGGCCTCCAGGTACTCCAAGTGCCTAGGAGTGGCTGGCCCCCCAGTGTCACCCCACGCCTCCTGGCCTGTAAAGACTGTTGCCCTCTCCATTCCCTGGGATGGCTGAAGGCAAGATAATCCCACCCACTATATCCATGGAATATAAGCCCTCTCTCACTTGGAGGTGGAGTGGACATCACCTTCCAAGTCCACTCAGGAATTATGGGAGGAGTTGTGGACTAGAGTGGACTTGGTGGTGTTCTGTTGTAGACATACTGTGATTCAGGCAATGGAAGAAATTGTAACATGAGGTGGAGCCGGTGGCCACTGGACATTTTTGGGGCAGGGAGAGGAGGGGCAGTTGAAATACTAGGGCTTTTTTG
>JAQZBX010066230.1:0-16150 GCA_029593785.1 Cabassous unicinctus
TCCTCTGTGGTCCTTTCCACTGCTCTCTTCCTGCCTGGCTCTCAGCATGGGGACTTGGGCATAGACTGGGGGGGCCTCCCGCCTGGTGGTCCTCCCCGAGCAGGACTGCAGTCCTCAGCCTGCTTCTCCTCTAGGTGAGACAGTGTCGGGAAGGGGCCCGTGGACCCCTAGGCAGCCATGGGGACAGATGCTGGTGGGACGAGGAAAGCCTGGTGGGAGAGGATCATGGAGACGCTCGTTAGTGGCGTGTTCCTGGCTCGGGACGTCTCGAGGTCACTGGGACACAGCCGAAGAAGGCTTGACCAGACATGAAGGAGCACCAGCTGGTGGCCGGGCCAGGCTGCCCGGGGGGCCTCACTGGGCGGGTGGATGAGGTGCGTGTGGGGGCGGAATCCGCTCAGCACCCGCCGTGGGCAAGCCCAGGGGGCAGGATGGGGAGCTGGCCTCAGGGCCGCCCACCCCGCCTGGAGAATCTTCCAGTCCAGGTGGGAGACTTTGGGTAAGCAGAGACGGGGGAGCAGGAACATTTTGCACCCCTAAGGGACATGTGCCCAGCAAGCATCCTTCTTGCAACCCTAAGAGGAAAAAGAGATGCATTCACATTTCCCACGAGTCCCACCCCTCACACTCACCCAGGATTTCTTCTTCCGTAGCCAGGGCGCAGCGAGTTCTAATCCTGGCTCTCAACCAGCTGAGCGACCTTCATTTAGCAAATCATTTTGCTCTCTACGTCCAGTTTTCACACCTGTTAAGCGAGGGAATTTAAACTCTAGGTGACAGATGACAAGAGCTGCCATTTAGGAGGCGCCCATTTTACAACAGCCGTTTTCCACGTTATTATTACTGGCTCTGAGCCTCTGGGTATTGTTATTCCCAAGGCACAGGTTAGCCCGTGGGAGCTGGGGGAGGTGAAGCAATGTGCCCGGGTCCCACCGCCGGGCCAGCGGCCGTGCTGGGCCTGCCCCCAGCACCTGCCTGCCTACTGCCAGGGCACGCTCGGCTCCCCAGCACACGCCTGACTGTCCCCCTGTTCTGACTCAAAACCTGACTGCCCCGACCACCCCAGCACCCTGCATGTGCCGACGGGGTGTCCCCTCAGCCTTGAGCGAGCACTTGTCCTCGATTAAGCTCTGGCCCTTATTTTCCCCATTTCAAATACCAGAACAAGCAAAACGAGCCTTTGCCCAAGTAGACCGTTCGTTTTGCCTTAACCACACTCATTGAGCCAGACTCTGCCGGGGGAGGGGGGCTTAGTCCATAAAAATATGACCCTGTCCTGCCCTCCAGGAGCTCCCGGGCTGGGAGGACAAGGGGCACACATCAGATTAATCGGGGTGCCTGTCCAACCACGTAAGCACAGATCTGCTCGAGGCGGACGCTCCTTTCTCTTCCCCTCTGCAGTCCGGGTATATGCAGTCGTGGCCAGGGACCCACTTTGGTGCCCTCCGTTTTGTGAGCCAGGAGGCTTGTGCCAGCTCCCACCAACGGGCCTGCACTCCAGCCAGGAGGGAGGGAAGGAGTGGGGGGCGCCCCTTTCCACCTGCCGTTACCCCGTGTGCGGCCACTTCTGGCGGCGAGGGGGCTGGTCCGCGTTTCTTGGCTGGGCAGCGCGTGCTAACACTTCTGTTCCTGTGGGAGATGCGGGGATCGGACCCCGGGGGAGCGCGGAGGGCCTGTGCCACAGGCGAGCACTGTCTTCCGGGCGAGGGTGGCAAATGCTTGGCCGAGGTGCCGCCGGCCTCCCATCCCGGGGCCAGGGCAGACACCACCGGGCGACCGTCAGGCCCTTGCGACCTCTCGGGGCGTGGAGGCAGCCGTGGACTCCCGCCCCGCACACGCCGGGGGTCAGTCCACTAGCGTGGCCTGCCTGGCGGCGCTAGACGTCCCACCTTCCCCCGGGAGACCTAAGCTAGGGTTACCTGAGGTGCAGCCAGCGGCTGCAGTCCCGGCTCTGCGTTCAGGGAGGTCACGCTGGGAGCGGGATGCGCAAACCTGGCGAGTCGGAGCCGGGAGGCGCACGGTTTCCAGCACGCCGCCGTTTCGCTCCCATTCCTACCCTTCCTGAAGGCTGGGACGCCGAGGCCGGCTTGGCAGGTGGCGCCTCTTGAGCAGAGCCGTCCTCTTTTTTTTTTATGGTCAAAAAACTTATATTTAGAATTAGCCAGCTGGACTCAGTTTAGATGATCCCAATTTTGTTGGCAACCTCCAAAGCATCATAGTCAGGTGCCAGACGAACGTATGCCTTCTTCTCTCCATCAGGCCTGATCAGGGTGTTGACCTTGGCCCCACCAATGTCATGGAGCTTCTTCACGGCTTGTTGGATCTGGTGCTTGTTGGCCTTGACGTCCACAATGACCACAAGTGTGTTGTTGTCTTCAACCTTCTCCACGGCTGACTCAGTGGTCAGAGGGAACTTGATGATGGCCTAGTGGTCAAGCTTGTTTCTCCTGGGGGCGCTTTTCCGAGGATGTTTGGGCTGTCTCCTGAGACGCAGCGTCTTAGGCCGCCGGAAGTGGGTGACGTGCGGATCTTTTTTTGTGTGTGTGGCTGTGGACGCCTTTCAGTACTGCCTTCCTGGCTTTCAAAGCTTTTGCTTTGGCTTCGGTTTTGGGAGGGGCAGGCGCTTCCTTCTTCGCTTTCGGCGCCGTCTTCGTGAAAAGGCCGTCCTCCTTTTGAAGTTCTCATTTGTTTCGGGGTCACCATTCCACATGCCAGTTTCCACTGCTCAGCCCTAAGATTGGAGGGTGAAGGGGTAGGTCTGGGGAGCCCGAGGAAGTGTTGATGGTGTCTCTCCGGGGTTCTGGGTCCCTGGAACTTTGTTGGCAGGTGGGACGAGAGGGTGGGCACGGGAGGAGAAATTGAGATGGCCCAAGTGACCTGGTTCTGCAGGAAGGGGACAAATCCGGGACCTTAGTAAACGTTCTTGACTGTTCAGAATGGGGGGGTCGGACCCCTCCCTCACGGGGCCTGGCAGCACCTGCTGGCCTGGCAGCCACACACCGCATCGGCTCTGGGAGGCCCCTCCTCTCCAGGGTCAGGGTGTGGGCCGGGGGCTGGCGGCTGACTCGCTGGCCCCCAGCATCAGAGGCTCCAGTCAGATTTGCTTGGGGGTCCGTACTCCAGAGTGCACAGGGGGGCTTCAGCTGACCAGGCAGACCCCCATCCCACCCCGCCTTTCACACGCAGATGCGTGCTCCTTTCGGCAAAGATGGCAGCCCAGGGCCAGGTCTGCGGCCGAGTGGGCGGGACTAGCCACGGAGACCCCGACTCTATGGCCCCTGTGACCAGGGTTGACGTGGCCCCGCCTGGGATGCCCCCACCCGCTCTGAGGTGAGAAGCTTCTCTCTGCTGGAGAACAGCTGTGCTGAGAGTCGGCCCATCTGGCCTGCAGGGCCGCCGAGGAAGGGTGCTGCGCATCGCTTCCTTCCTCCCCCGGCTGGAGGCGCCCCTTCTAGTTTCCCTGCACCCTGAGAGCACTGTCCTTCCCCTCAGTTGATTCTCTGCTCCACGAAGCCCCCCCCATCCCAGTTGCCTGACACCTCCTGGAGGAAGGCCTGGGGTGGGCACGAGGGGAGTCGAGTCTGTGGCATACCCACTGGGAGTCGACAAGGTGGCTGTGTATTTGCAGAGCCCTTCACCATGTGTTTGCAGAGCCCCTCACCGCCATAAAGGACCTCCAGTTACCACAGCTTGTCACAGGCTCTGGACCCCCGGCAGGCGGCTGAGCCTGAGTCAGAGGCTACCTCAGGGCCTGGGAAACCCCGAGGAAGGGCCCAGGGGAAAATACCAACACCCAGGGTGAGGGGAGGGGCCCACAAAGGCTTCCTAGAAGGAGCAACCTCTGGGTGAGACCTGGGTGGGGGCCAGGTGGACGAATCAGAATGAGGCAGGCCCAGAGGTATGACTCCTGGCGTGACAGGAGGCCGTGGGGGAGCCCACGGAGAGGCAGAACTGGGGGCAGGGGGTCGGCCACCCAGGTCCGGAGGCAGGGAAATGACAGTACGCGTCGCACCCCACCAACTCGGAGTCCATGTCGGGATGATGCGAAACCCTGGGCAGGGAGGCGGGGCAGCTCCCTAGCATGTGAGCTAAGTGTTACTGTTAATGAACAAATAAGCAAACAAAACACCTGCCTCTGACTCTGTCCCAGGGGCCTACGGCCCACAGGTGGGGAGGTGGGAATTGGCCTCCCCGGCCCTCAGCGCCTTGTTTTTGCTCTCCCAGCCTGTCTCCACATCACACACCCTTTCGGCCCCTGCTTGGGGCCTTGGTAACGGGTGGGGAGGGGCCAGGAGCAGCCAGGGGACCACGGCGTTTGTCCTTTGTGCTCATGCCTCCCCCTCCCGTGCCCCGGCCGGAACTGGCAACCCCCTGCCAGGGCCCTCGGCTGGACCGAGTGATGCCAGCGGTGACTCACGCCAGGGGCAGAGCGGGGCAGGGCATGCGGCTTGGGTTTGCTAATAGCAAAGCCATTACATCCCAGGGTCACTTCACACCAGGGACAAATGGTGCATTGAGGCTGATTGGGGGCTGGCTGGACGCAGCCGCTCACTCGGGGTGGGGATGATTTCATTACCCAGGAAAGCAATGCCAGGCTGTCTGCGGGGGCACCCGGCCAGCACGTCCAGCTCTTCCTGCCTCCCTCACCCGCGCAGGCGATGGGCCAAGGCACGGGGGGCAGGTCTCAGGTGCAGAGGGGCCCGGTGGCCACCCTCTTCCGTGGCACAAAACCTCCTCTCAGACTCCCGATGGACTGGGAATGGGGTAGAGAAGCCCAGGCCACGGGGAGCCCCCAAATGCGTGGAAGTCAGCCCCTTACAACACGTGTGGCGCAGGGGCCGCCCCTGAGTGGGGCGGGGCAGCACTGAGTGGCTCCTCTTCTCTCTTCTCCATCCCCCACTCCCCGCAAGGAAGGGAGAAGAGGGAGAAGCATGGGGCCTGGGGACCCCCCAGCCCAGAATTCCACCCCTAAGTAGCTGCGGCTTCCCTGCTGGGGCCTTTGAAACCTGGAGCAGAAGGAGGGCGGATTCCACTTCCTGCAACTCCTGACCCTGGATTTGCTCTCCGGGGAAAGTTCTAGAGCAGTCAGGGGTCATGAGGTCGTGGAAGAACAGAGCCCAGGGTGCCTAGGAGACCCACCCCTTCTCAGCTTCATTCTGGGAAAAGTCTTGGGCTCTGCAGGCCCAGGCCTCTCAGGCTGGTTCCTGGAAACATTTCCTCATAGCGACGCTGTGATTGACAACACATTCTCTTCCCTTGCAAGTTCCCGGAGGCAGCATTTCCTGTCTGCCTGGGTAGGGCCCTCTTTGCATGGGAGATGATGTCGGCCCAGTAAGCACTCCCCCAGCCCATACTTGGGGCTGGGTCTACACTGTAGACGTTGACGATCCCAGCCCCCTTCTCAAAACTGAAGGGGTTGATGTCCCGATTTCCAGACCCCTGGAAAGAGCCTCCAGTGACTCAGCCTTCTGCATCTTCTTCCTGCCTTCCTATTCTGGAAAAGGGTAAAGTGGATACACTCTTCCATGAGTGTAAGCTACAGCCAGGCAGACTTTTATCCTCTCTCTCTGTCTCTGTCTTTTTTTAAACAGCCAAAGCTGGCCAAAGATTGAGAGGTATTGGTAGGTTCTGAGCTCCCCGTCACTGGAGGTGTTCAAGAGTAGGGTGCATGGCCATTTAGGGGAGAGATTGATGAGGGATTCAAGCAGGGGTTGTAGATGGCAGGGTAAGCTTTACAGGCCCTCCAGAGAGGAGGTGGAGGAGGGAGTTCCTGCTTCCTTGCCCTTCCCTGCCGGTCCTGGGCTTTTCATTCTCTCCAGAGCGCCTCCCCTACTGTGTTGACCGACCGCCACTCTGAACCCCAGCCCTCTTTCCTTCCACCTGCTGGGCCCTCTTGAGGTGGTGGACAGGGCAATGCTAGAGCACGTGGCTGGGTGTCTACAGAAGGCAGGCAGGGAGGGAGCTCCCTGGGGACAGAGTTGCCTCGGTCATCACTGTGGCAACTTTAAAAATAAGTGCGGCCACAGAGGCCTGAGTTTCCCTTTCTGCTCTGCTTGGATCCCTGTTGTTCCTGCTGACGTGGAACTAGGGCACGCTGGTGACTCAGCGCTGGTCCCCACACCGCAGTGGCGGCGAGTCGCCTCCAGTCTCAGACGCAGACGAGCCGGGTGCCTGCCCGCGGGAGGTGGCCTGGGGGCCGGGCCACCGTGGGCTCCTGCCAGCAGCCCGTCCTGCCTGGGCATGCTGCTCAGCCAAGGCTCGTGGCAGCCCCCGGCATGGGGTGGGGACGGGGCTGCAGGCTGGCATGGCCGGGTCGCAAGCCCGGTGCCTCCGTCACTCGCCGCCCCGAGGCTGGGCGGACCAGGCCAGCCACTCCTGCCAGACCCCTTGGGTGACTCGGAAGATCCTCTGCAAGGGCCAGAGGGTGCTTCTCACTGGCTGGGGTGAATGGGGTGCTGCCCACCCCCAACTTTAGGCGGACGGTTGCTGGGAGGTTAGGGACTTGGCCCAGCCTTTGATTGCCCCTTCTTGGCGGGTTGGAGTAGGAGGAGGTGACCATGAGGAAGGAAACCTGAGCATCAGAGGCGTCCCCCGCTCTCCCTGTATCTGGTTGGTAACTCACTGAGGCTGGCGGTGGCATCCCAGACATCCGGCTTTGCCAATGGAAAGCTCATTGGATGTGGAAACAAACAGACGATGCTCAGAGGCCGCCAGGGTCCCGCTGGTGCAGGATCCTCCTTAGAGGGCTCCTGATTTCCACCCCACCCCCGCCATCGGGTTTCATTTCATTTTGAAAAAATTTACAAGGAACTGAAAGTCAGGACGGCGGGCAGCCAGGCAGCCCCTGGCCCCGTCGGAGCCAGGACCCAGGGATTCAGCTGATTCAGCCCCAGCAGCTTTGTCCTCAGAGGGTGGTGCCTGGGGTGAGGGTTAGGGTGGGGGTGGGTGTGGGGAGCGGGAGCAGGGGGTGTGCTGGGCCTTGAAAGCCTGAGTTCAGAGGAGTCCCACTTTGTTGTCAGAGTCCCCTGTGCAGAGATAAGGCCCAGGGCTGCCTGGTCAGAGTTTGCTGTAAATCTTCTGAACAAAGCAGGCTGGGGTGATAACTGGGAAGTCTGGGGAAACTGAGTAATCATGTGCTAAGAAAACGGCCTTTCTGCTTTGAAGTGAAGCCTGGTGGTTGCGTTTAAGCAGCGAGGCAGCCGGCGGGATGGGATTTTGTGGCCTTCACGTTGGTTAAGCGTCAGCCGTGCCCACAGCGGCTTCACGGAAGAGTCTAAGTCCAGCAGCCTGCGGAGGGCTCAGTGGTCTGAAGCACGGTGTCCCAGGGAGGCGCGGGGAGCCGGGGCGCGTGGCCCAGGCGCCGACATCACCCCGCCTGCGATCCCGAAGGCGCCAGAGGCTGGGGCTGGGCCCGGCAGAGGCTGGCAGGCGGGCAAGGAGCCCGAGTGTGCACTGACCGTCCTCTCCGCCCCTTTGGACCCATTCCCCATGGGGAGTCACAGTGACCTTGCCATCCCAGAACAGAAACTGAACTCTGAATTCCACAGGATTCACTGGGCACTCGTGGAGTGCCTGTGATGTGCCCTGAGGCGAGGAAGCAACTGTCCTCCAGGAGGTTCCAGAATCCCATCTCATGGGGGAGCAGAGAGGGCTGCTCCATTGTTTGACCTAAAAGACAGACCAGGAGCCAGCAGGGGAAGACCTGGGGAAGCTGTCCTGACAGAGCGAATAGCCAGTGCAAGGGTCCTGGGGCAGGAAGGAGTATGAGGAACAGAGAGGCCAGCAGACCTCAGCCACCAAATAGGAAGCTTGCGCTTTGTTCCACGTGTAAATGAGGTAGTGGGTGGGTTTTAACCAGGGCAGTGACCCCCTGTCTCCTAAGTTTTAAAACCTCACTCCAGGGCTGCATAGAGGGAAGCAAGAGTAGAAGCAGGCCAGGTAGGAGGCTTGGCAGTTAGGCCGGGGAGAGAGAACGGTGGTGGAGCAGACCACTGCCAGCTCCTACTGGCCCAGACCAGTTTGCAAGAGCCAAAGGTTAAATTTGGAGGCACTTCGTGAGCCAGTTGTTCAACACAATCATTATTAAAAATTAAATTATTTGCACCTGCAAGTAATTATATTAAAAACAAAGGTAGGGAGCAGATGTGACTCAAGTGATTGGGCGCCTCCCTCCCGCGTGGGAGGTCCTGGGTTCGGTTCCCGGTGCCTCCTAAAAGAAGACAGGCAGACACAGAGAGCACACAGCAAACAGACACGGAGTGCAGACAGTGAGTGCAAACAACCAGCGGGGAGGGAGAAAATAAATAAAATAAATCTTTAAAAAAATACAAATAAAAACACAAAGGTAAGAAAGAGGCACAATCCGTGCCTCCTTAGGTGTTTGGCTGCATTTTGCCCCCAGGCCTGCTCGGGAGATGCATCCTGGTTCCGGGTGGCAGAAGCTCCGCCGCAGGGTTTGCTACTGTACATCCTCTGCTAGCTCCCCCTTTCAGGACGTCACAGCGGTAGCTTGAAATTGGCCGTGGTGGGCGTATTTACACCACAGAAACGGGCAGGCGCCGCACATCAGGTTGTATCCTCTAAAACCTTGGCTGACTGGGGGTTAGGAAGGCACCCGACCAGCATAGGGTGGCTTGGACTGGCTTGGGGGCGCCAGAGGGGGTCAGCAGCTATTTTGGGGGTGGAAAGTTACTCGTGGTTTGGACACGGGGAGCCAGGGAAAGAGGGGCTCAGGCTTGGGCGACTCGGCGGATGGCGACCCAGGGAGCTTGAGGTGGCTATGGAAAGGCCAGCTGCCGGTGGATCCAGCGAGGACCTACTGTGCGCCAGGGCCCGGGAGCGATGAGACTGCAGGGCCCCTGCCCTGGAGGGTCCCCCCCGGGGAGCAGACTCGTACCTTCAGTTCACAGGGTGTCCTGCCCACCAGACTGGCCCCCCCTCTGCCCCCAACTGCACTGGCCGCGGGGCTTGCGTCCAGCTCAGCTTCCTTGCTGCACACCGGGTCTGGGCCGAGCTCCAAGCTTGGGGGTCACGGATCCTGATGCACAAGCCAAACGGCTCTTTCCGCCGCCGGCTTCCTCCCTTCCCTCTTTCCCATGGTTTGCCAGGCGCTCCACCAGGGCTTCCTTCCCACTTTCAGGAAGGCCTGAACTGGGCGTCATATCATACCTCTCCTACCGAGTCCCCCAACCCAGCCATTCTTTTAAAACCTGCTGCCTGGCACCCCACGATGCACCCCCATTCCCTCAAGACCGGGGCTTGCCAGACAGTGCTCGCTTCCCACAAGGGCTCTGGCACCTTACTAGGCGACTGGGGAGATGAAGCTTTTCGCTGCGGGGACGATTCAGATGGGGGCATGAGGTCGCAGGGTGGGCCTGGGAGGTGGGGGCGCCTCTGGCCGTGCCTGTGGCCAGTCTCGCCTGCCTTCCCTCGTGGCTTTGGGAGGCCAGGCCCTGCAGAGTCCTGACGGGCCTTTTCTTCTCGCCTCTTCTCGGCTGTCTTCCTCTCTCTGGGGCTGCTCACTGCATCTGCTCAGGGTCCCTGCCTGGACCGCTTGCTTGGGCCCCAGCCTTGACTGCCCCAGAAACGGGACTGGGGACGGCCCCTCACTGCCCCGCCTGTGCCGACGAGGCCCTTAGTAAACGTGGAGCCCTGGGTTGGACAGTCAGAGGCGTGATCAAAGGAGACCCCCGGTTGATTAAAGGGTGGGAAGGCTGATTTCAGGGGAGAAAGCAGCCGAGGACCAACTGGATTGTACTGGCTTACAAGGTAATTAGTACTTGAAGGCGGGGCCCAGCTGTTTCCCATCACCTCTGGGGGTGGGAGAGGAAATGAGTGGTGCTCAATCAGAGCAGCTGGTTAGATACAAGGCCCAGCTTCCTGGTCCGGGGTGTGGCCAAGCCCTGGGTGGGGGTCCTCAGGGAGCCTGGGGAGCCTCTCACCTGAAGCTTCCTAGGCCAGGAAGGTGGAAGTGAGGTGGGGCCAGAGGCTGGGGGATGGGCTGGTGGCCTTTGGAGCACCGTCTCGCCGGCAGGGGGCAGTTTCTGGCCGAGGCGCCCTCCTGCCATTGTCCCCTGCGTTCCCCTGGGGCAGCATTTCAGCCAGGCGTGCACCCTGGCTGGGCTCCCTGAGGAAATAAGTGCAAGTCTGTTTCGCTCCGCTGTGAATGGAAACAAATAATGCACAATAAGTGACTCTGCTAATCTGGTGGGACTCCCTGCCAGCTCTCCAGGAGAACAATCTCATGGGTGGGTCTCCCCACACCAGGTGCTTTTTATAAAAACACTGGCGAATAATGCCGTGGTCCCAGTTGGGATGCCGCCCCCGGAGACTCAACACCCTTCTAGGGGGGCTGGACTGTCAGGCTGAGCTTCTTAGGGGCAGGGGAACCTTGGATGGGTCCCCAAATCCCCAAATGCCGAGCAGACAGGTGGCCCAGCAGGGGCTGCCCTATCCCGCAGTGCCAGGAGTTGGCTTTCAGACGAGAAACGCTCTAGGCTGGCGCAGAGGCCATGGGGGTGCTATTAATGGGAAACCAGGCTCCCAGGCAGACGAGGGCGCGTGCATCTGAGATGGCTGTGGTTTTGCAGCTCCCATCTCCACAAACTCACTGGACTGAAAATAGTGCAAAATATCCCAAGCATGAGAAAGGGAGTCACCGCTTTTCTTAAGAAGGAAAGGCCTGGTTTCATCGACTTGAAGCCCACCCAGCCTTCTACATTCTCCGCAGGAGGCCTGGGTGACCCGTGGCTGCCCGTCAGCCTCTCCGAAGGCAGCCACACTTGGGAGCTTCCAGAACTGGGGGTGTGGGGGCGGGAGTGGCACTGACTGACCCAGGGCCCAGGTTGAATGCAGAGGGTACTCCCACACCACCCACTCGGGGTACAGGATTGCAGAGTGGCCCACCAGCTCCCGGGCTTATGCCCTGCCATGAATTTTCTTTGCTTTTTTTTTTTTTTTAATGGATACATATAAATTTTTTTTTTGGGATCAAACAATGTTACACAGTATATTTGGTTCATAGTAACGCATTCATACAGTATTTGTCCTTTTGTGTCTGGCTTGCTTCACTCAACATAATGTCCTCCAGGTTCATCCATGTTGCCATATGCTTTATGGCTTCATTTCTTCTTACAGCTGCATAATATTCTATCGTGTGAATCCACCACAGTTTGTTTATCTACGCATCTGTTGATGGACACCTGGGTTGTTTCCAACTTTTGGCAATGGTGAATAAAGTTGCTATGAACATCGGTGTGCAGATGTCTGTTCGTGTCACTGCTCTCAGTTCTTCTGGGTATATACCCAGTAGTGGTATTGCAGGGTCACGTGGCAAGTCTATATTCAACTTCTTTAGGAACTGCCACACAGTCCTCCATAGTGGCTGTACCATTCTGCAATCCCACCAACAGTGAAGAAGTGTTCCTATCTCTCCACATCCTCTCCAACACTTGTAATTCTCTGTCTTTTTAATAGTGGCCATTCTGATAGGTGTGAAATGATATCTCATTGTAGTTTTGATTTGCATTTCCCTAATCATGAGTGATGTTGAGCATTTCTTCATGTGTTTTTCTGCCATTTGTATTTCTTCTTTGGAGAACTGTCTATCCTGCCATGAATTTTCACAGAGCCCCTCTGACTTCGGCGGAAGGCAGATAGATGCCTTGGCCTGAGGTCGTGGGTGGCTACAGGGGAGAAGAGGTGGGGGTGTGTGGCAGGTGGGAGGCTAGGATGGTGCCTGCTGCAGTGCTTCTCAGAGTGGACTCCAACTGCTCAGCACTACCTGGGGGTGGGTGGGTGCTAAAAATGCAGATTCCTGGGCTCTGACCAATCATGCTGGGGGGGGCTCTGGGGGCCCTCCTTCTTTTAAGGAGGCTCAGCCAGGATGAGTGGGACTGCGAGATGCCTGCTGCTTCTCAGGCTCTGTGTCTAACCCACTCTTCAGCCTGCCGCCCCCGGAACTGGCTGCCTCCTGGGTAGTTTAATGGCTGTTGAGGGAAAGGGGAGATGTAGAGACAACTGCTCAGAGGAAAAAGGCCAGGCCTGCAGTTTGGAAGCACACAGGATTCTAAGCCCCTTCTGCCCTTAGCTGCCGGAGGTCGGGAACCAGATGGGGAGGGGACGGCTCCCCTTCTGCCCATTGCCAGTTCCTTCCTCCAAAGATTAGAGACGCTCTTCCTCTGACTTGGGGGAGCGCCGCGGTCCAGTCTCTGCCCGCAAGAAGCCCCCTTATTAAAGTGTGTGTGAGCGGGGGGCAGAGGCGCTCCACCCCCGCCCGGCACCACCCGAGGCGGGGATCCGGCCCGCGGGCAGGGACCAGGCCGAGCGCCCGGCGGCGCACGCAGCCCAGCGCGCCCCGCTTAACCCCAGCAAGGCGCTTGGCGCGCGTGGGGAGGCGGCGGCGAACTTTGGCGGCGTCCATCCAACGACCCGCAGAAGGAGCCCCGCGCCCCGGGCCGGCAGGAATCTCGGCCTGCTCGGCGCCCGCCCCCGCGCCGGGCCCGGCCTCCACATCCGCCCACATCTGGCCGCAGCAGGGCGTCCCGAGCGGGGGAGGAGGGGCGCCGAGGCCGCGACCGTCGCCGACCCCTGGGCGCGGGCCCGGCGGGGAGGAGGGGGCGCCCGGATCGGGTGCCCAGGGTTCTGCGGGTCCCGGCGGCGGCCGCTCGCGCCCCAGCCCCCGGCCCCGGCGCGCCGGGCCTTGACAGGCGGGCGGAGCAGCCAGTGCGAGCCGGGGAGGCCGGGCCGCGGGTGCGGGAACCTGATCCGCCCGGGAGGCGGGGGCGGGCGGGGGCGGAGGGAGCAGGGGAGGGGCCGGCGCCGCCGCCTCCCCCATTCATTCAGCCGATCCCGGGGGCCGAGGGGCTCCGGCGGCGAGCTCTGCACGGCGGGCGCCAGCGCGCAGGGCCCGGCTCGGGCCGGGGGCTCCAACTCGCCGCCGCCCTCCGCGCGCCTCGCTGCCCACCAGCCACCATGTCCGACCCCGCGGTCAATGCGCAGCTGGACGGGATCATCTCGGACTTCGAAGGTGGGTGCCCGCCCGGCCGCGGGCGTGCTCGGGAGGACCCTCCCGGCGGGCCGGGGGTGCGCGGCGGAGGGAAGTGGGGCACCCCAGAAGGCGCCCCCGGCCCCGCGGCCGCGCCGCCTCCGCAGATCCCGTTCCGGGCGACCCGCGGGGACCCCGCGCCGGCCCTGCGCGCTGCCGCCCGGGTTTCCTTCCTTTTATTGTTGTTTGTGTTTGCGGAGCAGCAGCCACCTCCTCGGCGGCTCGCCGGGCAGCCTCGGAGCTGCGCCGGGGCGCGCAGTTCCACTCGCGGAACTCGCTGGGTCCTCCCCTCCCTCGTCCTGGGTCGGCCCTCGGGCCCCCTCCGGCCCGGCGGCTGGGTGGAGGAGTTAGTTCCCCGCCTCCGGCCGAGTGGGCGGCCGCGTCCTGCTCGGGTGGGAAGCCCTCCCCTCCCCCACCGCAGTTTGGGGCCGGGGCTGATCCGAAGCCGGCGGGGTGGGGGGTGGGG
This sequence comes from Cabassous unicinctus, assembly GCA_029593785.1. NCBI lineage: Eukaryota > Metazoa > Chordata > Mammalia > Cingulata > Chlamyphoridae > Cabassous > Cabassous unicinctus. The sequence goes on from JAQZBX010066230.1 coordinate 13,512, forward strand.
GCGCCAAGAGGCGCAGCCCGCGGGCGGGGCGCACCCGAGCTGAACGCGACCGGGGTCCAGAGTGGGGCGCCCCATGGTCCCCGTGCAGGCCTGGGGACATCCTCATCCGCCTGCCAGAGTCGGCTGGGGGGGGCGGGGATGAGGGGGAAGGGGCCTGCGTGCACTCTGGCCCCTCCCCCTTCTGAGTTTACAGTGTGGAGAGAGTTGGGGAGCTTCGCCCTCCGAGTGTGGGTCTGGGCCCGTATGTGTTTTCTGGTGTCCTCGTGACTCCCTGCGGCGGCGGCTGTGCGCCCTGCATCCTGGGGAGTAAATAAAGCTCTGGAAGGGAAGCACGCCATAGTTTCCAGCGCTTCTGGAGCTGGGATTACAGATGGGGGAGGGCTGCCCCTGCTGGGACCTGGGGCCCCCGCCCTTCTATGTGGTGGCCTGGGAGCCGAGAGGGCTGGGCGGAAAGGACCCACCGACGTCCAGGTGCCAGGCCAGGCCGTGGGGTGACCACTCTGAGCCCCCATGGCCCTTTGGTGGGGGCTCCCCCTGGGGACCGGAGCCCCAAGCAGAGCCCCAACAGCTGCATCCTGGGGCCAGGCTGGGGGCCTTTGGAGGACTGGGGTGATGAGGCAGGAGGAGACTGGGGTCCAGTGTGCCGGCGGCCCCGGGCCCAGACGCTGGGCAAAGGCTGAGCCGGCCTGTCTCCTTTGTTGACTCTAGTGGGAGCACTTTCTCAGGCTCCAGCCCTTTGGATCCCTGCCACCCGAGAATGAGGACGTTCTGGGTCTGAAAGGTTGTGGTGCCTTGGCACCCCATCATCCGGGGCCTCCCCCAAGGCTGCGTTGTTCACCTTCCGCTGGCCGCGAGCAGGGCACCCTGCAGCTGCTGCCGCTCTGAAACTCTGCCCCGCGGCGCCCCTCCAGTGGCCCCTCGGCTTCCTAATGACCGAGGTGATGACTTTCGGCTGATCTGAGCCTTTTTCTGTGCGCTTTCCAGATGGCCTCCCCTCCAGGTAACGCTCTGTGTACTTTCCCTGGCAGCCTTTTAGGTCCCAATCTGAAAGTGTCGAGTGGGTGGTGGGATTTCTGGGGGGAAAGGGGGGAGCAGTGGGGTCCCTGTGGCAGGAGGAAGAGGCAGAAATCCGGGGTTGCTCGCGGTGCCTTCCAGCTCAGAGCACAGGCTGGCTCGCTCCCGGCCTGGGGGGCTGTCCTGGCAGGCTGTCCCAAGCCGGGGTGGAGGCCCATCTGGAGAGGCTGGTGGCCTCCGGGACGCCTCCCAAGATAGCTTCTTGACCCTCTAATTTAGTCAGAGACAATGGCCGCATTGAGCTGTCCTTGTGAAACAGTTGGCAACTGCTCTGGTTCCAGGGGAAGGTGTCAGGCTGAGGACATGAGGGTGCAGGGAGGGCAGCTGCCCGGGAAGGTTTGACGTGGGCTGCTCCCGTGTTCTGGCTTCCCGGGTAGCTTCTCTGTGTAGATTGTGAGTGGCTGCTGTGTGATTGTACAAGTGTCTGTGAATGTGTGCATGTGTGAATGTTAATGTGTGAGTGTATGTGCACTGGTGAGTACTGTGTGTGCCTGAGTGTGCTTGTGTACATATGTATGTGAATGTAAGAATTGGGAATGTGAATGTGTTAGTGTGTATACATGAGTGTGTTTGTACATTGTGGATGTGTGCATGTGAGAGTGAACTCAAGTATTGTGAGGGTGCTTGGGTACGTGAGTGCCAGTTTGTGAGATTGTATACATATGTGTGTGTGTTAGTATGTGAGTGTGTATGTGTGAGTATTCTGAGTGTGCATATCTGTGCATGTGCAAATATGAGTATGCATGAGTGTAGGTATTATGAGTGTGAATGTGAGTGTGTTGATATGTGTGTGCATGTGTGCGACTGTGTGTATGTGAGTGTGCATGTGTATGTGCACACAAGTATGGTGAGGGTGCCTGGCTATGTGTGAGTACTGTGAGAGTGTGTGAGTGTGTGTGTGAGTGTGTGCATATGTGAGTGTGTGGGTGGGTGTGAGTGTGGGAGGGTTGCAGGTTGTTTGCACCTGGCTCTGCACCGCCGACCTGGGGGTGCTGAGGAACTCTCAGTGGACTTGGGGATAGGGGAGGTGTGTGCTTGGGAGGGTGGCAGCCTCGTGGGGAAGGAAGGTTGGCTCAGGGGCCGCGGGCAGGGCAGAGAGGTCAGAGCTGACCTGGGAGAAATCTCTCCGGAGGAGGCGGGCCAAGAGCCAAGAGGAGGGAGGCAGGAGGGCAGAGTTCCCGGCAGAGGCAGCGGGCAGAGCGGGGGAGGCCCGGGGCTGGGGTCCAGGGCCTGCCGGCCGTGGGGACTGTCCACCGCGGCGAGCGGCAGAGCTGGAGGAGCGCGGACCCGTGTCGGTGGGTCGGACGAGGCGGGGCAGCACTGCCCAGGGGGCTCCTCACGCTCTGCAAGGTACATCTCAGGAGGCGGAGGGGCCCGCGGCCTCTGTAGTTCCTGAGGGGTGCAGGCCCCAGGGTCCCCCCAGAGCTGGGGCGGTTTCTAAACCCAGCAGGCGCCAGACCCCAGAATCTTGCAAGGGCCCTAATCCACGTGTTTCTGGGAGGCTGGGAACTGGCAGCAGCCCTTCCCTGCAGGACAGACAGGAAGCTATCTGGGTGGGGGCAGAG
>JAQZBX010066231.1:0-16150 GCA_029593785.1 Cabassous unicinctus
AAACCCCCCTTCCCAGTTTTTGCTGTTTTGTGTCCATTTGCTGGGCAATTCTCTGTGTCTGTTTCCTGCCATCTCTTCTCCTCCTCCTCCTCCAGTCTTCACCAGGATTCGATCCTGGAGACCTCTGATGTAGGACAGAGGTGTTCTGCCACCAGCGCCACCTCGGTTCCTGGTTTTCGGAGCATCTCGTCTTGCCTCTCCCCTGCGCCTCTCTCCTGCTACGTCATCATCTTGCGGCCTGGCTCCCGGGGCCTGGCGGCTCACCGGCACATTGAGCCTGGCAGCCCATGAGCCTTCTGTATATATGTTTTTATTTTACCGGGAGGTCCCGGGGATCAAACCCAGATCCCTCCATATGGCAGACGGATGCCCAACCATTTGAGCCACATCTGCCCCCTCTGCAATCATTTTAAAAGTCTCTATTTTATAATCTGTATCTGATCATTTTAATATATGATTTTGTGGGGCTCTAATTCTTGTGGTTGTTGTTTCTGCCAATCATTATCTTTGTTGGCTTATTTTTGTAGTTTGAAATTTTTAGCCAATATTTACAGGCTTTGTCTGAGGGCATCTTGGCCTAAGGTAAAAGCATGACCCAGAGGGGATAGGTGTTTTCTTCTGTCACGTGCCCTCAGAACATTACCAACCAGGTATTATTTTTCAGTTCTAGTCTTAAGAAATTACCAGGACAAGTCTTACTGTTTCCCTCATTTATTAGTGACTCTATGCTAGAATAGAATCTTTGGTCATTTTACCTTTTTAGAGATTATACAATTTAATTATATGCATTTGTGTATGTGTGTTCCTTGATGCATGGTTTACCACCTCGAAGAACTGGAAACAACCTCAATATCTATTAGTAGGTGCCTTATTTCCCTAGGGCTGCCATAACAAATTACCATAGACTTAGTGGTTTCAACAACAGAAATTTATTCTCTCATACTTCTGGAGGATAGAATTCTAAAATCAAGGTAACTTCAGAGCCACACTCCCTTTGAAGGCTCTAGGGAAAATCCTTCCTTGCCTCTTCCTAGCTTCTGGTGGCTCCCAGCTATCCATGATGTTGCTTGGATTGTGGCTGCATCGTTCCACTCTCTGTGTCTACACTCACATGGCCTTCTTCCCCATGTGTGTCTGTGTCCCAAATCTTCCTCTCATTGGATTTAGGGCCCTCCTTAATCCAGTATGACCTAATTTAAATTTTTTTTCAAGGAGGTACTAGAGATTGAACCCAGGACCTTGTACATGGGAAGCAGGAGCTCAGCCACTGAGCTACATGCACTTCCCAATGAGAGTTGCTTTTTTCATTTGTTTGTTTGTTTTTGTTTGTTTTTAGTAGGTACCAGGGATTGAACCCAGGACCTCGTATATGGGAAGCATGTGCTCAACCACTTGAGCTACATCCGCTCCCCACTAATTTTAATTTGACTAATTGCATCTGCAAAGATTCGATTTTCAAATAAGGTCACATTCTGAGACTCTGGATGGACATGGATTTTAAGAGACACTATTCATCTCACTATAGCAGGGGCTATTTAATTAAATGGTAGGACATCCATTGCATGGAGAACTACTCATCCACTGGAAAAAGTGAAGCAGATCTAAAATACTGCTACAGAACACTTTAATAAAAAGCATTATGGAGTGGGGTACAGAAGAGCCTTATAGTTTGCCACCATCTGTATTTTAAAATATACACTGTATGCATTTGGCATATTTGCTATATATTATATTCTATATACTATAATATTATAGAATATATTTTATATAATATATTACATAATATAGAAGAATGCCTTTGTCACCAGTAGTTAACTCTGAGTGACAGGACTAGAGTGTTGCCAGACATTTGGACCGTTTGTTTTTTTTCAGTGAGAATATATGTTTTTTTTTGTTTTTTTTTTTTTAAAGATTTATTTATTTATTATTTATCCCCCCCTTGCTGCTTGTGCTTGCTGTGTCCATTCACTGTGTGTCTTCTCCGTGTCTGCTTATCTTCCCCTTGCTGTGAGGTCCCGCTGCATTAGCCCCTCGCGCCGCGCGGGCCGGCCTGCCCTCACAAGGAGGCCCCGGGAAGCGAACCTGGGGCCTCACACATGGTAAATGGGGGCTCTATTGACTGAGCCACTCTCGCTTCCCAGAATATATGTTTTTTAACCTAGTTTTGTGGGTTGTTTTTTTTTTCCAAGGTGAATGAATGAAGAAAGAGACAAAAAGAGAAAATGAACCCAGCACCCAACTACATCTTGCATAGTTGCTTCAGTCCCGAATTCAAATCTAGTGATTAAATAAAGGAATCGGTATCAAAGGAATGATTATCACATGTCATCACAGAACACTTCTTACCGGTAGCCACACCACACCTGCTGCATTGCCCCAGCATCCTTCCCAATAGTTTCATTAGTTCTCTAATCATTCTTCCCACAGGGTCTTGAGAAGAGAGGTAAGGACTGGTGTCCTCCTTCTCTGGCAAAGATGAAGCAGAGCCCAGGACAGCCCAAACTCCTCAGGAGCAAACCAGGCACAGCCGCTGTGCTCCTCTACAGCAACACCTAGACAAATACCTCATTTGGGGATTTAAGAGCTTCTTCAAGCAGGCTTTGCCCCTGTCGGTCAACCCATAGGGTGTCCCGTGTCTTTGAGAGCAGGGCAAGTCCTATTCCCACTGCAGCCCTAGGGACCTTTCCACTCAAAACTGGACATGAGAGCACTCTCAACATGCCCCAAATTCTTGCAGAGATGCCAGGCATGAGGCAAAATTAACCCGTGACCTTCTCAAGTTTCCTCAAAGTCAGCAGCCACAGCCTCTGGACCTGTGGCAGGCAGCAAACAGATCCACTCTGCACTTTCCTCCTTGGCTTGGTTCACTGCAGGCTCGTGTGTTCACTCCCCCAGGCCAAAGACAAAGAGTGGAGGGGGAGACAAAAACCTTAGCTCTACTGAGCCCCCATCCTTATGAAAGAATTCTTGGGGAAACTGCTAAGAAATACAAATCTCTCGTTATTTCTATTCGGAAATTCCATTACTGTCTGGCGTCAAGGTGAAAACCCAGGAGTCATCCTTGACTTCTCTGTCTCAGCTCCCACACCCAGATCATTTGCAAGTCTCCTCAGCTCTCTGTCCAAGATAGTTCCCAAGTGTGTATGCTGCTCCCCATCTCACTCTCACCACCTTAGTCAAAGCCAATAACATCTTCCTCTCCCTCTCGCTTGACCCAGTGGCCCAGTGTATTCATTTCCTAGGGCTGCTGGAACAAAGCAGCACAATTGGGTGGCTTAAAACAATAGATATGTATCCTCTCACAGTTCTGGAGGCCTCACATCTGAAATCAAGGCATGGACAGGGCACGTGGGCCCTGAAGGTTCCAGGGGAGGATCCTTCCTTGCCTCTTCCTAGCTTCTGGGCATTACCATCCTTAGCATTCCTTGGCTTGTGAAAGCATAACACCAATCTCTGCCTCTGTCTTCACACGGCCATCTTCCCTCTGTGTCCGTGTGTTCAAATTTCCTTCTTGTAAAGACATCAGGCATATTGGATTAGGGCCCAGCCCAATTCAGTATGACCTCATCTTAACTTGATTACATCTGCAAAGACCTTATTTCCAAATAAGGCCACTTCGCAGATACTGGAGATTAGGACTTGAATATATCTTTTTGAAGGATGCAACTCAACCCATAACACGAGGGTAATCTTTAAAATGGGTAAATCAGAGCAGCTCACTCTCCTTTTACAAGCCTTCTAAGAGCTTCCCAAGGGCACTTAGAGTCCCAGCTGTGTACCTGGCCCCCACCCCATGGTCTGCTCTTGCCTGCCTCCCTTCAACCTTGCCTCCTCCACCCCCCCACCCCTACCCCTTTGCTCAGTGCTGACATCACACACTGGCCTCCTTTCTGTTCCCACCTTCAGGGCTCGTGCTGTTCCCCAATCTCATGTGCATGGCTGACTTCTTGGCATGATTCCATTCTCAGATCAGGTTTCCTCCTCAAGATAGAACCCCCTAACCAGCCTTTCTGATCTCATGTCACCCCTTCACACTCATCATCCTTCTGATTTTCGTCAAAGTACTCAGCACCACCTTTAGTTGATTTGCTCCTGTGCCTGTGTCCCCCCAGAAGGTAAGTTCCACAAGAGCAGGGACCTGACCTTGCCCATCTTGTTCAACTTTGTCTCCTCAACAGCTGGGCCCCTGCCCAGCAACACAACGCAAGTTTTTTCAATGAATGAGTTATCTTTCCAGAAGGGGAAATGGCCTGAATGGAGCCATCCACATTCTCTTGTTGCTGGGTCAGGCTTGATGCCCGTGCTGTGATGAGATTATTCTTTGTACCCTGGTAACTGGTTCCTGCAGGAGCTAATCAGGGAAAGTGCCTGACTATCCTCTATCCAGGCCAGTTTGGACAACAGTTTGCTGCTGTTAGACATATAGATGTTTCCGTCCTTTCCAAAGGAAAGCATGGAAAAGCAAGCATGGGCCCTTGACACTTCCTCCCAGAAGTGACACACATCACTTCCAGTGACATTTCATTGGCCAAAGCAAGTCATACAACCATGTCTGCATTTCGCAGGCAGAAATGAACAAACCTCTTCTTTTTATTTATTTTTTGAATTCATAACAAACTTTATTTTTAGAAAATTTTTACATTACAGAAAAGTTACATCAAAAGTATGGTGGGGGGGAGAGACAATCAGCAAGATGGCAGCAGAGTAAGGAGTTCTTAGAATCAGCTCCTGCTACAGGGCAGTTGGTGATCACCCAGAGCTATCTAAAGCACCTGTTAAGGGATGTCAGGAGACCAGAAGAGCATCCTGCAACATCCTTGAAGGAATAGAAGGAGGAGACTGCACATCTGCAGAGAAGATTCCTAAGCAGAGCACTCCACACCAGGGAGGCTGGTGCCCATCCTACACTGGAGGCACAAGCCACCTTGGGAGCTGTTCCATGACTGGAATTGGAAGCTCCACTTCCCAAAAACGGGCAAGGAAGAGATGATTGGGCACCAACTTCAGCTACTGATTAGCAAATTTGGCGGGCTAAAGTATAATCCTAAGAACAGCTGAAATTTGAACTTGTCCAAGTTGGAAAGAGGCTGGTAGCTGCCATCTTAACTCCACCCCTGACACAAGGGGAAGCAGCAGAGACTGAAAATCACAGTGCTGGTAGTGATCTGCTTCTTTCCATCCAGATCACACTGCAGCTCTAGCCTAAGCCCCAGCCCCACCTCCGGCAGGGAGGAAACTGGGGGGAACTGCGCCAGCCTATCTGGGAAATTACAGGCCACACTGCAGAGGCCAGTGATCATCCTACTCTGGTGGCACAAGCTGCCTCAGGAGCTATTCTGTGGCTGCAATTGGAAGCTCCAATTCCTAAAAACAGGGAAGGAAGAAACAGTTGGCCACCGACTTCAGCTATTGATTAGTAAATTAGGCTAAAGTATAACCCTAAGGACAGCTGAAGTTTGAACCTGTCCAAGTCAGAAAGAGGCCGGTAGCTGCCATTTTGACCCCGCCCCCAGCATGAGGGGAAGCCGGGCTGACTGAAAATCACAGTGAAGGTAGAGATCCGTTTCTTTCACCCAGATGGGACTGCAGCTTTAGCCTGGGCTTCAGTCCCACCTCTAGCAGGGATGAAGCTGGGGGGCCCTGCATCACCCTCTCTGGATAACTGAAGGAACATTTGGCTGACACAGACTGAATAGTGAGAAATCTACCCGGGGCAACTGCGGTCATTTTGGACCCACACAGCATAGATTGCTGCCCACACCTGCAGCTCCATCCCTGACCCAGGTAGGGGAGAAAGGGGTGTGAAGCTTCATGAGTCTCTCTGGGCAACTACAGTCTAGGCTTGCATGACTTGGATTATTACACACAGCTGTGGCTCTGTCCCTACCCCTGGCAAAGGAGAAAGTTGGGAGAAAGTTCATTGGTTCCTGGGGCAATGAGGGCAGCTTGAGCCTCCACAGCTTGCAGCACCAACTACATCCTTGGCTCCTACTACACAACCAGCAAAAGAGAAAGGGCAAGAAAACCCTAAATTAAAGAGAGAAACTGCACCCAGAATAAATACATCTACTAAGCCAGATGCCAAGACACCAACAAAAAATTACAATCCACACCAAGAAACCAGAAGATATGGTGCAGTTAAAGGAAAAAGATAAGCCTCCAGATGACATAAAGGAGTTGAGACAACTAATCATAGATGTTCAAAGAAATCTTCTTAATAAATTCAATGAGATAGCTGAAGAGATTAAGGATATTAAGATGACATTGGATAAGCACAAAGAAGAATTTGAAAGCATACATAGGAAAATAGCAGATCTTATGGGAATGAAAGGTGCAATAAATGAAATTAAAAATACATTGGAAGTGTATAATAGCAGATTTGAAGAGGCAGAAGAAAAGATTGGTGAGCGTGAAGAAATGGCCTCTGAAAGCAAACATACAAAAGAACAGATGAAGAAAAGAATGGAAAAAATTGAACAAGTTCCCAGGGAACTAAAAGACAGTAAGAGACATGCAAACATACATGTCATGGGTGTCCCTGATGGAGAAGAGAAGGGAAAAGGGGCAGAAGGAATATTTGAAGAAACAATGGTAAAAAATTTCCCAACCTTACTGAAGGGCATAGATATCCATGTCCAAGAAGCATAATGTACTCCCATCTGAATAAATCTGAATAGACCAACTCCAAGACATGTACTAATCAGAATGTCAAATGCCAAAGGCAGAGAATTCTGAGAGAAGCAAGACAAAATCAATGCATAACATATAAGGGAGACCCAATAAGATTAAGTGCCAATTTCTCATCAGAAACCATGGAGGCAAGAAGACAGTGGTGTGATATATTTAAGATACTGCAGAAAGACTTCCAGCCAAGAATTTTATATCCAGAAAGATTGTCTTTCAAAAATGAGAGTAAGTTTAGAATATTCACAGATAAACAGAAACTGAGAGAGTTTGTAACCAAGAGACCAGCTTTGAAGGAAATACTAAAGGGTGTGCTACAGTCTGAAAAGAACAGAGTCTAGAAATGAAGATATCAGTAATGATATCAGTAAAAATAACTAAAAGTGTCAAAAGAGTGGTGAAAATAAAACATGACAGATAAAACCCAAATATTTTTGAATAAACTTAACCAACAATGTAAAGCACTTGTATTCAGAAAACTACAACTCATTGTTAAATCAAAAAAGACCTATTGGAAGAACATTCCATGCTCACAGATTGGAAGACTAAATATCATTAAGATGTCAGTTCTACTCAAATTGATATACAGATTCAATGTAATCCCAATAAAAATTCCACCAGCATTTTTAAAATAAATGGAAAACATGATTATCAAATTTATTTGGAAGGGTAAGGGGTCCTGAATAGCCAGAAACATCTTAAAAAGGAAAATCAAAGTTGGAGGACTCTCACTTCCAGACTTTAAATCATATTACCTAGCTACAGAGGTAAAAACAGCACGGTACTGACATAAAGACAGACACATAGACCAATGGAACCTAATTGATGGTTTGGAAACAGACCCTCACATCTATGGTCAAGTGATTTTTGACAATCCTGTCAAACTCACCCAGCTTGGGCAGAACAGTCCATTCCATAAATGGTGCTGAGAGAACTGAATTTCCATAGCCAAAAGAAGGAAAAAGGACCCCTATCTCACACCTTATACAAAAATTAACTCAAAATGGATCAAAAGCCTAAATATAAAAGCAAGAACCATAAAGCTTCTAGAAGAAAATGTAGGAAAATATTTTCAAGACCTGGTGGTAGGTGGTGGATTCTTAAAGGAGATAAGAGGAGGACTGAGGTAGACTACTGATGTTTAATGTATGTAGAAGTTTTAATTAACTTTACTGTAAAAGTGTGGAAATGTATAGAGTTGATGGTAACACATTATAGTGAGTAACAACTAGTTTATAAATGGGAATGTGTCTGAAAGAAAGCTAGAGAATAATCTAGGGACTGACTAACACAGTAAACCCAGAGGTGGATGAGAATTGTGGTTGATGGTACAGATGCAAGAGTGTCCTTTGTGAGCTAGAGCAGATATACATCAGTTTTGCTGGGTGATGTGAATGTGGAGAAGCATGGGAAAACTACAACTAGAGTGACCTATGGACTTCGGTTAACAGTAATAATGTAATATTCATGCATCTATGCCAAAGGTGTACTGTGTTGATAATGGGGGACTATGGAAAAAGTGTGCCAAATGTACACTATGGACCTGGTAATAGTCTGATGATATTATCTCATAATCTGTAAAAAATGTTCTACCGTGGTGTGGTGTGTTGATAGAGAGGTGTTGTATGGGAATTCTACATGTGTGTGAATGTTTTGTAAGTTTACAACTTCTGTCATTACAAGATATTTAAAAAATAATAATAGGGTGGTTTGAGGGGAAAATACACCAAATGTAAGATAAAGACAATAATTAGTAGTAAGATTTTGACAATATTCTTTCATAATTTATAACAAATGTCTCACAATAATGCAAGGTGTTGGTGGTCGTTTGATGAATGGGGCCCTTGCTCAATGTTAAGCATGTTTGCTTTGTAAGTTCACAACTTTTACTATACACTTGTTTATGTATGTTCATATATAAGTGATATAGGAATAATAATAATAATAATAATAATAATAGGCTGGGTTGGGGGGAAATACACCAAATGTAAGATTTTAAAAAAAGTATAGGGGATTCAGGAAGAAGGGACAGTAAAGATTATTGAGTAGAGCGCACCATGCAGAAGAGGCCAGTGCCCATCCCCCACTGATGGTGCAGGACACCTTGGGAGCTATTCCCTGGCTGGAGTTGGAAGTTCCATAGCCCAAAAATGAAGGAGGGAGAGACAGTCAAGCACCAACTTCTTCTATTGATTAGTAAATTCAACTGCCAAAAGTCTAATCCTAAGAACAGCTAGTTTGAAACTGTTCCAGTTGGAAAGAGGCCAGTGGCCTCCATTTTAACTCCATCCCCAGCATGAGGGAAAGCAGGGCTAATTGAAAATCACAGTGATGGTAGGGAATGACTTCTTTCCACTCAGGTCAGCCCTGCCTCCATCAGGGAGGAAGCTGGGGTGACTGGCACCAGCCTCTCCAGACAACTGTAGTCACTTTTGGCCCACAAAAACTAGATTCTTGGGCAAACCTGTGGCTATATCCCTGCCCCCAGTAGGACAGAGGGGGGGGGCAGTATTTCCTCAGCCTCTCTGGGCAACTGCAGCTGCCTTTGGGCCACAAGGACTAGATGGTTGGGTACTCCTGTGGCTCCATCCCTGCCCCTAAGAGAGCATGAGGAGGGGCAGTGTTCCCTCGGCCTCTCTGGGAAACTGCAGTTGCTTTTGGCCTGCACAGACAAGATTAGTGCACCCACCTGTGACTCCATCCCTGCCCCTGAAAGGGGAGGAGAGGGGCCAGTGCTTTGTCAGTCTTTCTGGGTAACTATTGTCAGTTTTGACCTACATGGCTTAGTTTGGTGCCCACACCTGTGGCTCCATCCTCACCCCAGACAGGGGAGGAAGGGGCATGGAGCTTCATCATTCTCTCCAGGTACCTGCAGAAGGTCTTGACCTGCATGGTTTGAATTATTGCACATGGATGCAGCTCCATTCATACCCCTGGAAGGGCAGAAAGGTAGAAGAAGCTTTGACAGTTCCTGGGGCAACACGGGCAGCTTCAGCCTCCACAGTTTACATACCAACCACATCCTCATCTCTTACTCCACAACCAGGAAGGGAGAAAGGGCAAGAAACAGACAAAAAAGAGCTGGGAAATTTCAGGTTGGCTAAACATGAGCCACTATAAAGTTCCAAATTAAGTTGCACTAAGTATCAAAGAGGAGATGTAGCACAAAGCCAATCAAATAGAAAGCCCTAGACTAAAGAAAGAAAAGCGGCCAAGAATAAATGCATCTCGTTAATCAGATGCTGAGACACCAACAAAAAATTACAACCCATACCAAGAAACAGGAAGACATGGCCCAGACAATGGAACAAACTAAACCTCCAGATGACATAAAGGAGTTGAAACAACTAATCCCAGATGTTCAAACAAACCTCCTTAATAAATTCAATGAGATGGCTAAAGAGATTATGGCTATTAAGAAGACTGGGTGAGCACAAAGAAGAATTTGAACATATACATAGAAAAATAGCAGATCTTATAGGAATGAAATTCACAATAAATGAAATTAAAATTACACTGGAGGTGGTAAACTAGTTAGAAACAAATTGTTTATGTCAATCTGGCAAAATAACTCAACCTATTTATGTTAACCTATGTCAAAGTGAATCTCATGTCAGAAAAATAGTTAAAGTTGTAAAACAACCAACTAGAACTGCTTTATTTTTAAACTCCCTGTGCTTTGGGTACCCTGGAATCATTCACTCTCTTTTATTCATTTTACTTTTTGCACCACCATATTTAATGTAAAGGAATCTTGTGAACTGCAGAAGGAGAAATGTGTTACTCATTTATCCTTTAATGAAATGGGGCTAGAAAGAAATGTAATCTAACAGTTCATCTCTTCTCTATTGATATGGTTGACTGCTGAGAAAAACATCTTGCTTCAAAATGTTTGTCTTAATATTTTAAGAAGCTTTGTGTGATATATTTTTAAAAATCTGGTTATCATATATGAGAGGTTAGACAAGGCTAAATCATAGCTGTTAATGAGAAGCAAATGGAAGAGCACTTCTGAAGTATATTTCTCTTGGGATGAAAGGCCAACAGAGACATTGAAGTTAAGTGAACAATTTGCCTCGAGATGGTTAACTTTAAACATTCCGCATACAATTTTCTCCCAAATGCAAATGAATACTTGTTTCTACATGATGTAAACAGAAATCATTACTCTTCCCATTCACTTGAAATTACATATGGCTTAAAATGATTTTGGAATTTGTTTTATTTCTCAAAATTAAAATCTGGTCACTTGAAAAAATTCACTGGAGGCATGTAACAGTAGATTTGAAGAGGCAGAAGAAAGATCTGTGAGCTTGAAGACAAGGCCTCCAAAAGCAAAGATGTATACAAAAGAACTGATAAAGGGAAAAAAAGGAAAAAATTGCACAGGGTCTCAGGGAACTAAATGACAGCAGAAGGCATAGAGCATATGTGTCATGGGTGTCCCAGAAGAAGAAAAGGCAAAATTTGCAGAAGGAATATTTAAGGAAATAATGGTAGAAAAGTTCCCAACTCTGTTGAAGGATATAGATACTCATGTCCAAGAATCACAACATACTCCCATCTGAATAAATCCAAATAGACCTACGTCAAGATACATAGTAATCAGAATGTCAAATGCCAAAGATAAAGAAAGAATCCTGAGCACAGCAAAAGAAAAGTGATTCATCACATACAGGGGATGCCCAATAAGATTAAGTGCTGATTTCACTTCCAAAACCATGGAGGCAAGAAGGCAGTGGTATGATATATTTAAGACACTGAAAGAGAAAAACTGGCAGCCAAGGATCTTATATCCAGCAAGACTGTCTTTGAAAAATGAGGGAGAGTTTAGAATATCCACAGATAAACAGACTGAGGGAGTTCGTAACAAGAGATCAGCTTTGCAGGAAATACAAAAGGGAGTGCTACAGCTTGAAAAGAAAAGACAGGAGAGAGAGGTTGTAAGAAAGTCTAGAAATGAAGATCATATCAGTAAAAGTAACTAAAAGTGTCAAAAGAGTGGTGAAAATAAAATATGACAGATAAAACCCAAAGGTCAAAACAAGTGAAATAAGAACTGCCTTTACAGTAATAACATTGAATGTTAATCATTAAATCCCCTAATCAAAAGACACAGACTGGAAGAATGGATAAGAAAATATAAGCCATCTATAGGCTATCTACAGAGACTCACCTTAGACCCAAGGATACAAATAGATTGAAAATGAAAGACTGGAATAAAATATTCCATGCATGCAATAACCAAAAAAAGCTGGAGTAGCTGAACTTATATCAAATGAAATAGATTCAAAAACAAAGCTGTTATTAGAGACAAGGAAGCACATTATATATTAATAAAAGGAGCAATTCAACAGGAAAAATGCCAATTATAAATATATATGAACCTAATCAAGATACCCCAAATTACATGAAGCAAACACTGACAAAACTGGAGGGAGAAATAAATGTCTCCAAAATAATAGTTGGAGATTTCAATATACCACCCTCATCATTAGATAGAACATCTGGGCAAAGGATCAATAAAGAAAGAGAGAGTTTGAATAATATTATAAACGAACTAAAACAGACATATACAGAACATTGCACCCGACAACAGCAGGATATACATTCTTCTCAAGTGTTCATGGATCTTTCTCCAGGATAGACCATATGTTGGGTCACAAACTAGACCTCAATAAATTTAAAAAGATTGAAATTATACAAAGCACTTACTCTGATCATAATGGAATAAAGCTGGAAATCAACAACAGGCAGAAAAAGGGAAACTTCACAAATGCATGGAGATTAAACAACACACTCTTAAATATCAGTTGGTCAAAGAAGAAATTGCAAGAGAAATCAATAAACATCTCAAGATGAATGAAAATAAGAACACAACATATCAGAACTTATGGGATGCAGCAAAGGCAGTGCTGAGAGGGAAATTTATAGCCCTAAATGCTTACATTAAAAAAAGAAAGAGCTAAAATCAATGGTCTAACTACACAGCTGGAGGAACTAGAAAAAGAACAGCAAACTATTCCCAAGGCAAGCAAAAGGAGTGAAATAACAAAGATCACAGAAGAAATAAATGAAATTAAGAATAAAAAAACAATAGAATTAACAAACCAAAAGTTGGTTCTTTGAGAAAATTAACAAAATCGACAAATCCTTAGCTAGACTGACAAAGAAAAAAAACAAACAAACAAGAGAATTTGCAAATAAATAAAATCAGAAATGAAAACAGGGACATTACTACTGACCCCAAAGAAATAAAAGAGATCATAAGAGGATAATATGAACAACTGTACACTAACAAACTAAACAATATAGATGAAATGGAAAAATTCCTAGGAATATACGAACAACCTACACTGATCCTAGGAAAATAGAGGACCTCAACAAACCAATCACAAGAAAAAAGATTGAAACAGTCATCAAACAGCTCCCCAAAATGAAAAACCCAGGATCAGATGGCTTCACAGGTGAATCCTACCACCAAGCATTCTAAGAAGATTTAATACCAATCTTACTCAAACTCTTCCAAAAATTGAACAGGAGGGAACACTACCAAACTCGTTCTATGAAGCCAATATCACCCTAAAACGAAAGCCAGGTAAAGATATTATTAAAAAAAGAAAATTACAGACCCATTTCCTTAATGAAGAGAGATGCAAAAATCCTCAACAAAATACTCACTAATTGAATTCAACAACTCTTTAAAAGAATTATTCCTCATGATCAAATGGGTTTTATACCAGGCATGCAAGGGTGGTTCAACACAAGAAAATCAATTAGCTTAATATACCACATTAATAAATCCAATAAGAAGAATCACATGATCATCTAGATTGATGCAGAAAATTCATTGGACAAAATACAGTATCATTTCTTGATTAAAACACTCCAAAAAATAGGAATGGAATGAAACCTTCTCAACATGAAGGGCATATATGAAAAACCCACAGTTAACATTGTACTCAATGGTACAATGGTATTCTGTTGATGTTGGGAAAAAGACAAGGATGCCCTCTGTCACCACTGTTGTTCAATATAGGGCTAGAGGTTCTACCTGGAGCAATCAAGCAAGAAAAAGAGGAAAAAAAAAAAAAAAGGCATCCAAATTGGAAAGGAAGAAGTAAAAGTTTCTCTATTCACAGATGATATGATCCTATACCTAGAAAGTCCTGAAAAATCTACAATAAAGCTACTAAAGATAATAAACGAGTTCAGCAGAGTGGCAGGATACAAGACTAATATGCAAAACTCAGCAGTGTTTCTATGCACTAGTAATGAGCAATCTGAGGAAGAAGTCAGGAAAAAAATCCATTTACAATAGCGACTAAAAGAATCAAATATTTAGGTATAAACTTAACCAAGGATGAAAAGCATTTGTATTCAGAAAACTCCAATGCATTGCTTAAAAAAAAAATCAAAGAAGAACTAAACAAATGGAAGGACATTGGTATTCATGGACTAGAAAACTAAATATCATTAAGATATCAATTCTACCCAAATTGATGTACAGATTCAATGCAATCCCAATAAAAATTCCACCAGCCTTTTTTAAAGAAATGGAAATGCAATTATCAAATTTATATGATAGGGTAAGTGGCCCCGAATAGCCAGAAATATCTTTAAAAGGGAGAGTGAAGTTGGAGGACTCTCACTTCTGGACTTTAAATCATATTACCCAGCTACAGTGTGAAAACAGCATGGTACTGGCATTAAGACAGACATATTGACCATTGTAACTGAATTGATTCTTTGGAAACAGACCCTCATATCTATGGTTAAGTGATTTTTTACAATGTTCTCAAACCCATCCAACTGGGGTTGAACAATCTATTCAACAAATGGTGCTGGGAGAATTGGATATCCATATCCAAAAGAAAGAAAGAGGACCCCTACCTCACATCTTGTACAAAAATTAAATCAAAATAGATCAAAGATCTAAATATAAAATTAGAACCATAAAACTCCTAGAAGAAAATGTAGGGAAATATCTTCAAGACCTGTTGGTAGGTGGTACTTTTTTTCAAAACCTTATACTGAAAGCATGAGCAACAAAAGAAAAAATGGATAAATGAGACCTACTCAAACTTAAACACTTTTGTGCTTCAAAGGACTTTGTCAAGAAGATGAAAATGCAGCCCACTCAATGGGAGAAAATATTGGAAACCACATATCTGATAAGGGTTTGATTTCCATGTTATGTAAAGAGATCATGCAACACAATAATAAAAGAGCAAGCATTCCAATTTAAAAATGGGCAAAAGACTTATATAGACATTGCTCCCAAGAGGAAATACAAATGGCAAAAAAGCACATGAAAAAAATATTCATTATCACTAGCTATTAGGGAAATGCAAATCAAAACTATGTGAGATATCATCTCACACCTCATAGAATGGCCATTATATATTTAAAAAAACAAACAGGAAACAAGTGCTGGAGAGCATGTGGAGAAATCGGAACATTCCATCACTCTTGGTGGAAATGTAGAATGTCACAGCCTCTGTTGAAAACAGTTTGGTGGTTCCTCTGGAAGCTAAATATAGAACTGCCATATGATCTGGCAATCCCTCTGCTAGGAATGTATCCAGAAGATCCGAAAACATGGACATGAACAGACCTTTGCACACTGATGTTCACAGCAGCATTATTCACAATTGCCAAAAGATGGAAACAACCCAAATGTCTATCAACCAATGAGTGGATAAACAAAATGTGGAATGTACATATGATGGAATACTATGCTGCTATAAGAAAAAATGAAATCGAAACACATATGATAACATGGATGAAACTTGAGGACATTATGCTGAGTGAAATAAGCCAGACACAAAAGGACAAATAGTGTATGGTCTCACTAATATAAATTAAATACAGAGACTAAATACGTGGAATTAAAACCTAGAGTATAGGTTACTAGGAGATAGGATGAGGGCCAAGGAGGAGTACTGATGCTTAATGTATGTAAAATTTTTAATTAGCTTGGCTGTAAAAGTGTGGAAATGGACAGAAATTATGGTAACACATTGTAGTGAGTAGAACTAACACGACTGGTTTATAAATTGGATTGTGGCTGATAGAGGTACTCTAGGATTGTAAATGTCAATTGAAAGAAAGCTAGAGAATAATCTATACACTGAATAACATAGTGAACCTTGTGGTGGATGAGAACTGTGGCTCATAGTACAAATACAAGCATGTTGTGTGTCGTTATTACGAGCTGGTAAGAATATGGTGATAGATGGGTATATTAGTCAGCCAAAGGAGTGATGATGCAAAGTACCAGAAATCTGTTGGCTTTTATAAAGGGTATTTATTTGGGGTAGAGGCTTACAGTCACATGGCCATAAAGAGTAATTTATTTCCCTCACCAAAGTCTGTTGCCATGTGTTGGAGCAAGATGGCTGCCGGTCTCTGTGAGGGTTCAGCCTTCCTCTTCCTCTTAAGGCTCCATGGTCCCAGCTTCTTC
>JAQZBX010066232.1:0-16129 GCA_029593785.1 Cabassous unicinctus
GCGGTGGAAAGAATCCTGACCCAGGCCTCCTTCCAGCGGCAGCGAGGAAGCGCCTCCACAAACTGTACCCCCCATTCCTTCCTGAATGTGGGGGGCTCAGACTGCCCCTCCCCTTGGAACATCAGAGAGCTCAGCTGTGAGGAGGGAGAGCTGGATGGTGGGAGGGGGCAGAATGTGATTTCTATTTTCTTCTTTTTGCTTATCTATAGCTACTATTTTTAGCTTATCTGTCTCTACCAGTTTTTCTTCAATGAAGATGTAATACTTACACAAGAAATAAAAATTAGTTCCTATGCAACCAATCAGAATATCCAATTGAGCTTGAAATTACATCATAGTAGAGATAAAAACAGATGCCAAAAGTTGAAGGGAAAAAGTGAAAAACTCAGGCTGAGGAAAATCTAACCCCCCACCCCACCCCAGGAAATTGGGCCTAAGAAACACTACTCTTATCTTTACAGTGAGATGGATGGAATGTCCCCGTCCAGCACACAGCACAGGCCGGCGCTGTACCAGGGCACACGTGGTGAACCCCAGGAACTGCCGGGCTTTCCACCCAGTGAAAACCTCACAGCCAGGGTCAAGGCTAGCTCCCCCGCCCGGCCCCCGAAGGCCTGGAATAACAGGGTGTCATGTTCTGGGTAATGGAAGGATGAGAACCTCACGTAAGGAAGAAGCTCCTTTTTTCCAACTTTTAGGAATACAACTAAATCCCCCCCCTCCGCATTTTTTTCTCCTTTCTTTCTAAATTCCCTTTAAATCTCAACACCATACGCCACTGTCTCTCCACACTTCACAGTATCAGCAATTTCTGGGGTGTCCAGGGTAAGTTCTAGTACCATGCAATATATTCTCAAAGTAACAGACAACACAAAGAGTTTATATAAAACATTTCCTCTCCTTGTCTATAAAATGATTTTTAAAATTGGTGACCACCATTCTTTATGAAGATTATTTTAAAATGCCATCCTAGGCCAAATTTTTCACTCTGAAAACACCTCTGTGATGTTTTCACACACGCTCGCTCTCCCCGCCGGCCGCTCGGCGCCCGCTCTGAGATGTTTCGGACTTTTAGAAAATTGTATTACGTATCTTTACAGAAAGGAGTCCCACTCTGGAAAAATAAACCACACCAGTGTTTGTCGGAATAGGAGCATATTAATAGGTGACTTGAGCCTATTAATTTGGCCTTGTGTTCCTATACTCTGCCAGAGAACACAAGTTAGGAGTGATACGCAGGTTTTCTTCAAACCTCAAAATAAAAGTGGAAAAGGGAAAGAAAAAAAAAAAAAGCCCACATCTAATCTGAAAAAAAAATTTTTTTTACAATAAAACCCCACCCTCCCTCTCTTCACACTTAGAGCCCACCTGACATTAAAACTATTAAGGTTAACTATGGGGCACCCTGCCGTTTATCGGCGAGAACCCAGCCCACAGTGTAAGCAGTGTAAGCACAGGGGGCCCAGCAAGGCTGCTCGGCTTCCCCAGATGGCAAGCCTCTCCCCAACACGTGGCCCTGACTCAGGCCAGGCGCCCGAGTCCTCACTCAGAGGGCTTCACCCAGTGGTCGCAGACAGACCGTCAGGGAGTCCACCAGGCAAAAAGCACTCGCATCGCGTACTGCTACCAGCGGTTCCTTGTTTTTTCCCCACTCTCGTTCTCTCATGAGTGGATAGAGTTTTCCAAAGGTTACTCGAGGATTAATGGAACATGCTCTGTATTCCTGTTTTAAACTTTTGTTTTAATTTCAAATACAGAAAATATCAATAGATATTTTATCTTTAGGACCCTCAGTAGGTTTTAAGAGCTGGAGGGGGTCTCCAGAGGTCAAAAAGGTAGAAAACCCCTGACGGCATGGTGACAAGACTCGAGGTTGTCAGGGGAAGACCTCTCCACACATGCCGGAGGGGCCATCTTGGACGTGTTCACACACCTGAAGGATGATGCCTTCGTGCAAAACACTTTTTAACTTCACTTTCAAAATTTCCTACCAAACCTACACCTTTGCCTGAAAATTCGATTTCAGGTCAAAGCTCTTGGCTCCTAACTCAGCACTCATCTCCCACTGCTCTGGGCCTTCTGGTCCGAGTCCCTAAGGGCACCTCCCTCGGAGCCCTTCCCTGCCCTTGTGCCACAGGCCCACAGCGCAGGCCCCCATGGCTGGGGTGCGGGCTGCAGGAGGAGCAGCTGCCATCTTGCACAGGCCGGCTCAGGTGTCCTCTAAGCGAGTGGATTTCCCAGGCCACTTAGCCACATGTGCTTTCTGAGCACTTGAAATGTGGATGTGCCACTGACAAACGGGATTTTTAGTTTTATTTCATTTTAATTAAATAGCCACAGGGGCTCTGACCCATCTTTTGGCAAGGGTAAGGCCAACACCACCTGCACACCGAGCAGGCAGGTTTTTAAAAGCACTCTTTCACTTATGTTTCATATATGGAAAAGCACCACACACTGGGGACACCAAGCCAGCTATATTTTCCTGAGGTCGCAACTCACTCTTAACAAGCATTTTAATAGTAACGGAGTTTAATCACACTGAATTCTCAGGAATTTAAGTTCCAGGGTGAAAAGCACTTTGAAGGGCGGTCCTGGGAGAGGAGACGGTGGGACTGGGAGGCCGAACCCACGTGGGGACGGGAGCGACACACTTTCCTTAAAGAAATTTTGGCTAAATTTAATTCTGGGGACTCGTGAGCACACGGCAACAATGCAAACATCTTAAGTCACCAAGCCGCCGAGATGAGACCAAAGCGCTTCAAGTTTTACTATCCAAAGAGGATGAACCGCTTAACACTCCAGCACGTGGCGGACACAAAATGTCTGACGCACGCGAAGGGCGGACGCCGTCGAACCTCAACCTTCCAGGCCCGGGCCGCGAATCGCGACGCTAGTCCCCCCCAAGTCCTGCGAACCCCGCGTCCCGACTGTGGCGGCCTCACGGACCAGGAGAGCAAGGCTGGCGCACCCGGGTGGGGCCGGCCCGCCCGAGTCCCACGAGTTTGCAACTTAGGAGGGAAGGAGGCGAAACTCACAGAATCTTCCTGGCGCGCACGCGGCCCGGAGGGCGACCCCCGTCCCAGGTCCCCCAGCCCCCCGCGCCGCGCCCGGAGCCCCGCGCCTGGCCCGGGGCGGCGGCGGCCGCGCGGCGTTGCCCTTTTAAGAAGGGGGAGGAGGCGGCCGCGCGCCCGGCAGGCGATGAGTCGGCGGCGGCCGCAGCGCGACTCCCGCCAGTGCGAGCCGAGCCCGGGCAAGGAACGAGCAGCCGGCTCGGCCCGGGAGCCGCGGCCATGGCCGGGCGCGCGGGACCCTCCCCCGGCGGAGGGAGACGGCGCCGCCAACATGGCGCTGCCGGCCCGCGACGCGCCCACACCGAGGGGCGGCCTCCCGGGCAGGGGCCGCGGGCTCCGGCGGCGGCAGGGGGAGGCCGAGGCCACCGCGCGCCGCCGCGGACGCCACCACGGCGGGCTCGGGGCGCCCGGGCGAGAGGGAGGCGAGGAGGGCGAGAGGGGGCCGCGCGCGCGAAATCCGAGAGAAAGTTTTATTTTTAGGCTTGAAAAATGGCGGGAAGCGCGTCCTTTTTTCAAACTCGGCCTGGGAGGGGCGGCGGTTGCGCCACCAACGCCGCCCGGGCCGCCCCTCCCCCGCCCCGCGCACCAGGCCGCGCCCGCCCCGGCCCCCGGCGCCCCCCCGGGGAGAGGGACCCTCGGCGCCCGCGGCCCGCCGCCCGCCGCCAGGCCCGCCCGGGAGCCCCCGCCGCCGCCCAGCCCGGGCCGGGGCGCGCGGAGGCCGGCGTGGTCCGCGGAGGGCCCGGCCGCGCCTCCCGGGAGGCGGCAAACATGGCTCCCAGCGTTACACAACCCCCGCCTCCCTCCCTCGCCGCCCGCCGCCGCGCGCCCTCGGGCAGCGGCCGCGGCGGGCGGGGAGCGAAGTTGGCGGCCCCCACCCCGCCGCCTCCCCGGGCGGCCGCGAGGGCCCGCGGGCGCCAAAGAGTTAAGCCCCGCACGCTCGCTCTCCCCGCCGGCCGCTCGGCGCCCGCGAGCTGCGCCCTTCCCCGCGCCCGGCGGCGACCCCGCGGCCCCGCAGGTGGCCACCATGACGTGCAAGCCAGCGGGGCCGGGGCGCCCGGAGAGCCCGCTTACCGCCGCCGGCGTCCGGTTCCTCAGCTCCAGGTGGATCCTCCTCTTCATGTCCATGGCTCCCTCTTCCCCCCTCTTCAAACTTAACTTTCCGCGGCGGGGGCGGAGGGGGGAGAGGCGGCCCGGCCTGCGCGGCGAGGCCGTCGGGGAGGGGTGCTCGCGGCGGCGCGGTCCCGAGCGGCGGGGCGGGCGGGCGAGCGGAGCCCCCGGAGCCAAGTTACTCGCGGGAGGCGAGAGAAACCATGGAGGGAAAAGGAGCAGGAGCGCGGCGCGGCTCTCACTACCGCCGCCCCCGGCCGCGGCCCGCACTGCGCTTAAACCGGCGACGCGGCGCTGGCGGCTGCTCGGCTGCTCTCGGGCCCACGCGGCGCTGCTCGGCTCGGCGGCCGCTGCCGTACCAGGGACGGGGCGGGGAGACGCGCGGCGGGCGGGGCGGGGGCCGGGGGCGCGGCCCGGGCCGCAGCCACTTCCTCCTCCCTGGGCCCGCACGTGGGGAGGCGGCGCGCCGGGACTGTCCGGCCGGGGTGGCGCGCGGAGGCGGGAGCCCTGGAGGGAGCCCTGCGTGGAAGATCGCGGGCTGCCCTCCCGCTCCCCCGAGCCCGGCGCTGTCAGAGGTGCGGCGGAGGAACCTGGGCCGGGGCAGGATCCGAGCCGGGGCAGGATCCGGGCCGGCGCGAGCATAACCGCGTGGCACCGGCCGGGGACAGGGCGTCCCCGCGCTCGGGAGACGACTCGTCGGTTCTGTAAAGTTTCAGTATAAGCCAGCGCTGGAAGCAATTAGCATTTCTAACGGGGGCCCGAGTTTCACCGAGTTTTCCCTCCGACTTTTATCCCATTTATTCCCAGGGCACCCCGTGAGGTGTGTAAATTCTTGATGTTCTTCGTTTAGGGGAAGCTTGGCAGGCAGCCTTTGTCATGGCTCAGGGTTTGCAGTTAGAGCACCAGGTGGGAGGGTGGGGGGAGTGTTGGCTTCGCAGACCCCTGGGGAGTGACGTTTATATTCAGTTTAGAATCAAATATATAGTGTGTCAAATCAGATACCATCTTAGAATTCTAGTGCAGACGAGAGGAGGCACTGAAGATTAAGAAAAAATTAGTAGAGAAAATCGTAGAATTCTATGCATTAACCTGAATTTTTCTCGGAAGTTGAGAAAGACCCCCTCCCTCCCATTTTACCTAAATGCAGTTAGCGGCAAGTGGTCCACACTTAGTTTTAAGCCACTTATATATCCGTTTTTAAAATAGTGCATGAATTAAAATTCCAAAGCAAAAGAAAGTTTTGGAAAGATGGAGAAAAGGTAAAAACTTTCTAGTACGTTGTTTCCTGGCTATGCTCTATTTAAAATATTGACCTTCATGGACATCTCTGTGGCCAGGGAAAATGGAGAGGGCAGGTGGTCTCAGGATGTCCCAAGAGGTCGGTGACTACAATTAGGAGAGCCACAGGGCCACACAGAGAAGACTTAAAAACCTGGCACATCGGTTCCGTGGGTTAACAAGTAATTAGAGCATCCACTCTTAGGAGTGGTCAGATTCTCCTTTACTCCTCACACAACCCTGAGAGGTAGGCTGTTGTTTAATTGTAGGAAAGGTGAGCGCTGGGGCACCAAGACTCCAGAACTTTGGGCTGCCGGCCAGCAGGAGGTGGAATTAGGGTTTAAACTCATGGCTCTAAAGCCTGCCACCTTTTCTGTAACACCACCCGTTCATTGGAGTGAAGTGACAGCATGGGGGCCTGCTTTGATGGAGTAGGCTGGGAGGATCTGCGAGACCCTTCCCTACCACACCTGGCAGGCAGGTATCACCTCGCAGGGAAAGGGGAGATGCTGGAGGAGACTTGGACGGTGAAAGCTCTGTGCTGGGCGGAGTGATAACCTGGTGCCTTGATGCTTAGTGAGGACTGGGGTCCATCCTTAGACACTGCCCCTCGTAGGACCAAGCCCAGGCTACGAAGGACCCTTTCCCTGTGGCACACAGCTCACGGGATAAATACTTGTCTTATAAGATCAAGCTACAAAGTATTGATAAACAGAGCCACAATGTGCAGCAAATAAAAAGATCCCAGAGTCAGAGGAAGAGAGACAGACGCAGCACTGTCCTTCTTACACAGCCGGTGCTGGCAAGCACCTCTGTGAACAAAGAGCATGTGTTCCAGTGACACGCTGCTTTGTCGGGGCCTCACTGCCAGAGGCAGAAATAACCCGGGCAGAGCAGGGTGTGTCCGCGGCCCTGCCAAAGCCTCCTACTGGACGACAGTCCCTGGGCTGCTGGGGCTGCGGTCACAGTGCCTGGGATTTCAGTACTGCTGGACTTAACCCATTCTGCGTGTGCGTCTGCGTGTGCGAAGGGAGAATATGTCACTGCATCTACTCCGCTCTCAGCCTGTCCATGGCTCTGCGAATTGGAAGGGAATAAGGAAAAATGAAAGCCGCTTAGTCTGTCAGGGAGTCGGAACTATGGGTGCGTCTCTATTTATTTATTTAAAGATACTTAGATTACACAAATGTTACACAAAAAAATATAGATGCACCTCTTTTTCACTTCCATTGATACTCATGTTTGCCCGGGAAGTAATAATATCCAATAATGCCAGGTTTTGCCACCGCTGTGCCTCTCAGCACTGCCGGGTCCCCAGAGTGCGCGCGAGCGCTCCCACAAGCCTGAAGCGTCCCGAGAGCGAGTGTGAAACTCCCCGGACCTGCTCGCCACCGCACCAACCAGGGGCGGCGCGTGACCCCAGCCGTCGGCGAACCTTCTGGCTGTGGACAAGCTTTCCTAAGTGTGAAGACGGGAGGCTGCAGCCCCAGTTGGGGTTGGTTTAACTGGCTTTGAGGCAGGTCGGGGGACGGCCCCGTTTTCTCTCCAGCGAGGACGGTAGAGCTCGCGGAGGCGGAGGAAATCGTTGCTCCAAACGCCGCCGACTTCCGTCCCCCCAGCCCCGAACACCTGAGCAGGCACCGTCCGCAAAGCCGGGCGTGCCTCAGCCCCCGCAGAGCGGCGGCGAGCGGTGAAGAGCGGGCCCCGGGTAGGCGGAGCCCCGCGGGCGTTCCTGGGCGCAATGACAGGCGAGCGCGGGAGCGCGGGGCCTGCTGCGCGCGGAGCGGGGGCGCAGCAATGTGCGTTGCTGTGAAATGATGTCACTTGCCCTCAGAAATGTTATCTAGGCAGCTGCGACTGTCGAGACAAAGGGAGAAGCAAGCAGCTGGAGTGAGACGGGTAGGGAAGGAGATCCTATCGGTCCCCAGGTGGCAAAGCCCCGCGCGGCCGGGCGGGGCGCTCAGGGGTGCGGGCAGCTGGGGCGGCGCGGGAGCCCCCGGCCCGGGAAGCGGGTTCCCTTGTGCTCGCCGGCGCCAGCTGGGGCTGCCAGGCCTCCCTGGGCGGCAGGGGAGAGGACGACTTCACTTTTATTAAGCGCTGACCTGGTGCCACATTCCGTGCTTGGGCCGTTCACGTCCGTGGCTTCCCAGCCGATCCCAGGGCAGTTTCCTGGGACAGAACCATAATCCACCTTTACTGCTTAGGAAACAGGCTCGCGGAAGCCACGTGGGCCGGCTGAGGCGCACCTCTGTAATTCACCCTCGTTGCTTTGATCTGCTAGTCCTCACAACTTCTTTGGAAAAACACCCCCCCCCCCTTTTCTGCTTTAAAAAGATTTACACGCTCATAGTGGGGGGCGGGGAAGCAACACTACATTTAAACAGCAAGTATAAATTCCTACCACTGAGACAGAACCATCTTTGCACATATCCTTTTACTATATCCTTTTTTTATAAAGTCAATATTGGGGTCAGATTGAAGACACTTTGAAACTTCCTTTTCCCAACTCCGCCTCTTTACTCTGCCTCTGTGGCACAGGCTTATGTCGTCCCTACTTCACTTGTCCCTTATTTTGATAAAGGCCGGGAGTCCCAATTACCTTCACATGCTATTTCTTCCTTGAAAAGCAGGGCAGCCAGCAGGCTCCCGATTCCTTTTTATGTTTATCTGAATGTACTAGAGAAAACTTGGAAACTACAATTAAACCCAAAAGGGAAAAAAAAAATCTCCATCCAGGGCTGAGCACTGTTAACGTTTTGGTATCTGTAGTGGGTTGAATTGTGTTCCCCAAAAGATCTGTCCAACCCCCCCCCCCACCCCGTGAAGATGACCTTATTTGGAAATAGGTCAAATTAGTTAAAATGAGGTCAGATTGGATTAGGGTGGGGCCTAAATTCAATGACTGGCGTCTGTCTAAGAGGGAGGAGAGGGAGGTTTGGACGCTGAGCCACGCGGAGGGAAGAAGGCTCTGCGAGCACAGGGCAGGGGCTGGAGTGATGCCCAGGAGCGCAGGGTGGCCGGGCCCAGCAGCAGCTGGAAGAGGCAGGAAGGGTCCTCCCCCAGAGCCTCGAGGGAGCACAGTACTGCCAGCACCCTGATTTTGGACTTCTAGACTCCAGAACTATGAGCAAATCTTATGTGTGTGTTTGTTTTTTTAATTAAAAATTTTAAAATTAAAAACAGTTTTATTCGCACACCATACAAGCAATCCAAAGTGAACAATCAGTGACTCAGTTTATATTTAGAGGTGCTTTGTCACAGGAACCCCAGGACACTAACATAGTATCCTACACACAGGGGACACTTCCTCAAGTCTCAAAGTGGCAGACGCTTCTTCTCATTAGCAGTAGCTTTTGGGGAGGCAGAGAGGGAGAACCCACTATATTCAATATTCACATTGATTGTAAGAGACATCCCTATTTCAGAAAGAGTAAGAAGTGGGGGAAAAAAAACAAAACCTTTTTTATACCTAGAAAATACTGTATATTTTTACATTGAAATTTTTTTAAAAACAAAAGTGAGATGATATCGTAACCTGCTTTTTTTCATTTAACAATATATTATGAACATATTTCCATGTCATTGAATAGTTTTCTGCAATCTATATCCTTTGAGGACATTCCTCTACGAAATGAAAATAGCTTTTCTTTTTCTGAATATAAAGACAATACATATTCATGTAGCAAATTCATGCGATGCAGGAAAGTATAAGAAGAAAATACCAGCCAGTCAAAATTCCATTACCTAGAGACAAGCACTGTTGTGAATATTTTGCGAATATTTTCTGAGCTACCTCTCTATAAATGTGGTTGAATATGTGTAATATATAATTTTATATAATGGAATACAAGTGAAAGGTGCTTTGTAACATGCTTTCTCTCCCCTACCCCATTTAGCAATGCCATAGATTGTTCAAAGTCAGTAAATAAAGATCTACATTATATTTAAAGGCTGCTTTGGAAGCAGATGTGGCTCAAGCAGTTGAGCTCCTGCCTACCACATGGGAGGTCCCAGGTTCGGTTCCCAGTCCCTCCTAAAGAAGACGAGCAAGGCAGCAAGCTACGTGACAGGCAGGCACAGTGAGCTGATGCAACAAGGTGACACAACAAGACACACAAGAAAAACATAATGAGAGACACAACAAAGCAGGGAACGGAGGTGGCTCAAGCGATTAGGTGCCTCCCTCCCACATCAGAGGTCCCAGGTTCGCTTCCTGGTACCTCCTAAAAAGAAGGCCTGCACACAACAGACACAGCAAGTGCAAACAATGAGGGAATGGGAAGAAATCAATAAATTAAATTAATCTTGAAAAAAGAGAAGGCTGCTTTATATTTCATTTTATGGATGTAGAATAATTTGTTCACCCGATCTCCTACTGATAGAAAAGTAGGTTACTTCCAGTTTTTTGCTATTATATATAACATCTTTGCACATCTGAACAATGAGCTTCTTGAACAGTTTACATTCCTAGAAGTATATTTCTTAACTTGAAGTATATACATTTCAAATTTTATAGGCATGACCAAATTGTACTCCAAAGCTGTGCTACTTTTATGCTCTTGTTAGCGGTGTGTAAGATTTACCCTCATCCCGCCTAAACTAGGTATTATCTTTTTAAAATGTTAGTCAATTATATTTCAATAAGGATGCTACAATTCAATGGGTAAAGAATAGTCTGTTCAACAAATGGGTGCTGGGAAAATTGGGTATCCACATGTAAAAAAATGAAGTTGGACCCCAACCTCACACCATATACAAAAGTTAACTCAAAATGGATCATAAACCTAAATATCACAATTAAAACCATAAAACTCTTTGAAGAAAACAGCAGTAAAGCTTCATGATCTTGGATTAGGCAGCAGTTTCTTAGATATGACATCAAAGTCACAAGTGACATGAGAAAAAATAAATTGGACCTCATCAAAATTGAAAACTGTGCTTCAAAAGACACCAACAAGAAAATGAAACCACAATTCACGGAATGGGAGAAAATATTTGCAAATCATCTATCTGATAAAGGTCTGGTATCCAGAATATATAAAGAACACTTACAAGTCAATAATAAAATAATAACCCATTTTTTTAAATGGGCAAAAGATTCGAATAGGCATTTTTCTAAAGAAAATATACGAATGGACAGTAAGCACATAAGATTTACAACATCTGTGCTTTCTAGTTTTTAATTGTTTATATTTTCAATTATTAAATGTACAAAATAAAGTTAAAAAAAAAAAAAAAAGATGTACATCATCATTAGCCGTTAGAGAAACGCAAGTCGAAACCACAATGAGGTACCGCTTCACACCCACTAGGATGGCTAGAACCCAGAAGATGGACGATGAGTGTCGGTAGGATGTGGGGAAGTCGGAGCCTTCATGTACTGCTGGTGAGAACGGGCAGTGATGCGGCAGCTTTGAGGCTTCCTCCAAAAGGCAAGCATAGATTCATATGACCCAGGTGACGGGTAAGAGGTTTCTTTTTGAGGTGATGATAGTGTTCTGGAATTAGAGAGCAGTGATGGCTTTGCTGCATAACTTTGTAAAAACCACTGAATTGTACACTTAAAAAGACAACATAAACAGAGCTACCATATGACCCAGCAATTTCACTCCTAGGTGTATACCCAAGAGAATTGAAAACACATGCCTACCCAAAAACTTGTACACAAATATTCGTAGCAGCATTATCCATAAAGCCAAAAAGTGAAAACACCCCAAATGTCCATCAGCTGATGAATGCATAAACAATAAGTAGTATATTCATAAGGTAGGCCAAAGAATGGCCCCCCAAAGATGCCCATGTCCTAATCTCTGGAACCTGTGAATATGTTACCTCACAGCGGATGTGATTGAGTTTAGGATTTTGAGATGGGGAGATTATTCTGGATTGTCTGCATGGGCCAATTAATCACAAGGTCCCTTAAAAGTTGGAGAGGCAGAGGGAGATTTGACTGCAAAAGAGGAGCTCAGAGTGCTGTAATGGGAGAAGGACTTGACCCGCCACTGCTGGCTCTGAAGAAGAAGGAAGGAGGCCACAAGCCACGGAATGCAGATGGCCTCTAGAAAGCGGAAAAGGCGAGGCAATAAATCCTCCCCTGTGGCCTCTAGAAAGGAACGTGACCCTGCCAACATCTTGATTTTAGCCCAGTGATACCCGGGTCAGATTCCCACAAGACAATAAAGTTGTGTTGTTTTAAGCTACTGAGTTTGTGGTACTTTGTTACGGCAGCAATTAGGACGCTAACATATCCACACAGTGGAATACTATTCAGCCATAAAAATGAATGAAATACTGATACATGCTACAACATGGATGAATCTTGAAAATATTATGCTAGGTGAAAGAAGCAAAATACAAAAGGCCACATATCGTATGATTTTTTATATGAATAAATATAAATTTCATATAAATAAAATATAAATTTATTTATATGAATAAATATAGGTCAGTGGTTGCCAGGCACTGGGAGGAATAAAGGATAACTGCTAATGGTTATGGGATTTCTTTCCGGGGTAATGGAAATGTTCTGGAATTTGATAGTGGTGATGGATGCACAACTCTGTGAATATACTAAAAACCACTGAATTGTACCCTTTTAAATGTTTAACTTCATGGTATGTGAATTATGTCTCAATGAAGCTGTAAGAAAACCTTTGTCAATAAAATTAATGATGTCCCATTGTTATTTTAGTTTGAACTTCTTTATATAACTAACAGGGATGAATATTTTTCAGATGTTCATAAGCCATTTGTATTTCTTCTTTTGTAAATTGCTTGTTTGTATCCTGTTGGTATTTTAAGTTATTGATTAACAAATGCTCTTTATATATTAAGGATATTAATTCTTAGTTTGACAAATAGGTTAAACTATTTTTCCTAGCTCATTGTTTGCTTTTTAGTTTTGTTTATGGAATGTATACATATGTACATCTCATCTATATGCATATATGGATACATATGTGTATAAATATACACACATATATCTGGAAGGAATGAAGAGAAGTTTAACATTTTTATTTAGGGTCAATCCAATCTTTATATCTATTGTTCTTGCTATTATGTTATTCTTAGAAAGGCCTTCCTCACCCCAAGATTATATCAATATTCATCTACATTTTCTTCTGGTACTTCTGGTTTCATTTTTTATGTGAAATCTTTAATCTACTTGTAATAGTATTTTAATGTGTGATCTGAAGTTAAGATCACTCCCTTCTTTTTAATAGTTAGCTAGTTGTCCCAATACCATTTATTAAATAACCATCTTTTCCCCAATAAACATGAAATGTGACCTTCTGACATCCTAAATTCTTAGGTATTCTTAAGTCTGTTTCTGTCCTCCTTCTATGTCCATTGATCTGTCTATTCCTTTACCTGAACCCCTCTGGAAGAGTTTAGAAAATGGAAAGCCAGGGGACAAATGGCTGATGACCAGAAGTTTACTCTCTGGAGAAATGGGCCCAGAGGGGCTTTGGACACCAGGCCCCAAAAAGGGTGGAGGTGAAGTGCAGAGGGGAGACCACGCCTTTCAGGATGCACAGGGCCACACCACTGCACACCCACCCCACTTCTGAGCTCTCTTCCACCCCTAGCAGTGTATTATCAGTCTAGTGGTAGAATCATATCAGGATTTCTGGTTAGACATGATGGACTGAATTCATATGCTTATCTCCACACCCTCCCAAATTCTGTAAAGGATTTAAAGATCAAATTGAGGAAATTTGCCCAGAAAGTTGAAAAAAGAAATATATGGAAAGAAAAATGCATCTAAATTAGAGAATCAGTCCAGGAGATCCAACAACTGACTTGTCAGAGTGCAAGAGAGAGGAAAGAGATAAAATGGAGGGATCAGATGCCCTCGAGTCCGCTTCCCCCACCTAGCTCCAAAACCACAATGGCTGATCTCCAAAGACAAGACACTGGAGGATCCTTTTCTGGGGAAAGTGGCCGAGTTAAGAGAAAATCTCTAAGATAACCAAGTGTTTTATTTTAGCTATTATATTTTTAATCTCCAAGGGCTCTTTCTTATTCTTTATAATTATTCATTTTTCATAGCAGCATCCTGTTTTTGTTTTATTAATGACACATCTTGTCTTCTATCTTTGAGGATATTAATTACAATATAGTCCGTGTGGGTATATTTTTAAAGTTTTATTCTGATCCTTGAATTATCTCCATTTTCTCCAACTTTCTGTTTTTTAGAATTTTGCACCCCCCCCCCCATGGCTCCCTCATCTGTCTACTTCTTGTTTTTGGTCATTGGCTGCTCATTGTTTTTTGGCTCGTTGTCTGCTTGTTTTTTTGTGGGGTTTTTTGCTCGTTTTCTGCTTGTTTGTCATTTTCAAGAGGCACCGGGAACCGAATCCAGGACCTCCCATGTGGGAGGCGGACACTCAACTGCTTGAGTCACATCACATCTGCTCCCTCCAAGTTCGTTTTTACTAACTTAGATCTCTGGCTCTTGTCTTAGAGTCTTTTCTAAATATCTGGTCATCCTTGAAAGCCCATTCACGTTTAAGAGAGAAGTATAAAAAGGTGACTGGAAGCTCTGTGTACACTGGTCAGCCTTAGGGACTAGTGGACATCACTCGAGCGTGATCAGGGAGTGTGTTAGTTTCTCAGCTGATAAACACCACACAATGGGTTGGCTTAAACTAAGGGAATTTATTGCCTTATGGTTAGGAGAAGTCCAAAACCCAGGCGTCGACAAGGTTTTCTCCCCAAAGACTGCTGCGTTCTGGGGCTGGCTGCTGGCAGTCCTTGGTGCTTGGCTTTTATGTCCTCGGGCAGGCACTTGGCGATGTCTTCTCCTCCTGCAGGTTTGGCTGACATCCAGTTTCTTTCCCTGTGGCTTCTCTTCCACGTCCAACTTCCATTGCTTGGAAGGACTTCAGGCACACGGGGTGAAGGCACAGCCTCGTTCCGCTTGGGCACACCTTCATTAAGACATCTTCAAAGGTCCTGTTTTCACGTGGCTCACACCCACAGGGCCAGGGAGACGCGAGTCAATGCCCAAGAGGAAGCCAGTTGGCATTTTCACTGAAGGACTCAGTGTTCTTAGTATCTATAGCTGTGGAGGAAGAAATGATCAAGCGACAATACAAACTATTCCATTGGGTCTCCAGACTGAAGTGGCCACCAAGGCATATTGTTATGAAATTCCAGAAAACCAGAGATCCTAGAGCTTCCTAAGAGAGCAAGATACAATCAAAGTGTCAGAAACCAAGATGACACAAGACTTCCCAAGAGAACGCTGGAAATGAGAAGGCAGTGGAGCAATTGATGCCTTCAAAGTTCTCAGGAAAGTGATCTTCATCTTAAAATTCAATACCTATCCAAACGCTCATTCGAGAGTGAGAGTCGAACAAAGATATTTTCAGACATGCAAGTTTTCAAAAACTTGAACTTCCCATGCACCCATTTTCAGGAAGCTACTAGAGAATACACTCCCCAAATAGTAGCTGAACAGCAGGTTTTGAGAGCAATCCAGTACAGACTGAGTCAAGAGGACACAGGGCTCCAGGAGGTATGGCAGAAAGTAAAAATAAAGATTACCTGTTATCTAACTATACTGAAAGGTGAGAGGAATTTACAATTCTGAGAGATATAGAAAATTAAGCACATGCAAAAAAGGAGGTAATTCTTAACTCCAGGAAAAATAAAAAGTTGTACAAGGAAAGAAATATAACCATAGTATGTTATATAGCTTATCTGTAAACATTATTTACAGAATCATATTAACATCAGTACTGAATATTGACTTAACTAATACTAAAAGAATGGGAAAAGTCAAAAGTGTGTGGGACTGAGGAAATACTACCAAGTGCCAACTAGCAATGCATATGGAAAAAGACCTTGGCCAAAAGGGAGAAATGGTAAATACAAATGAGTTTTTATGGCTAAGAGGCTTCAAAGTAAGTTCCAGAGGTTACACTTATGCACGTCTCAGCAGGATCTCATTGACTGCCACAGTAAACAGTGCATCAGACAGCAGGGATCTGGAGGGCTCTAGAGACATCCAGAGACTATAAGCAGGGCAGAGTCCAGGAATTCGGCACTCTGTCAGGGGGCCTTACTTTGGAATTTATGCTCCCCAGTGTAACAGAGTTAGACTCACTTATAGGTTCTCTACACCTGGCTCTTCTGCCCCTTTTACTTGAGCCTATAATTACAACTATATTTGTTAAATGTATGTCCCAGAGACTTAAATCTTTGATCCGTCCATGTGCCAGCTAAGCCTTGAATTTCAGCAGAGTTGCAACACCTACTCTCCAGTTCATTGGACTCATCCAGGACAGCTAACAAGGAGATGATGATGGACAACACCCATCCCAAGGAACAGAGAGTGTCTGCAACTGCAAGCAAGACAGTTCCATCCATCTGCCCCATGGGATCTAAGCCCCCTCTCAGTCAGAAACAGAGTGGGCATCAACATCCCCAAATCCTCAAGACGGGACTGAGGGAAGCAGATGTGGCTCAAGTGATTGGGCTCCCGTCTACCATATAGGAGGTCCAGCATTCGATTCCTGGGGCCTCCTGGTGAAAAGCACCTGGTGAAAAGCTAGCTGGCCCACATGGAGTGCTGGCCCGTGGATCCATTCCTCATGCCACCTAAAGAGAAGACAAGCAGACACAGAATAACACACAGAGAGCAGACAGCAAGCACAAAACAATGG
>JAQZBX010066233.1:0-16152 GCA_029593785.1 Cabassous unicinctus
CGAACCCAGGTCCCTCCATATGGCAGACGGACGCCCAACCATTTGAGCCACATCCACCCCCTGGTTTCTTTTTTCACAATGTCTGGACTAGGTCAGGATTCCTTTTCTAGCAGTTTAGCATAGACCATCTTCCATCAAAATGAGAAAAATTTAAGTGAATTTAAACCAAATTAATCTAAACCAAAGACTCTCTTGTGTCCTATATTTTTATAGTGATTGAGGGTCAACAGGACTTGTAAAATATCACAGAATCTGGCCCACCCATAAAATGCTGAGAAGTAAACAAGAATCCCCCTTTCCCTCTAGCAATTATCCATAACAAAATTGCTTGTGGAACTCAGTACAGGGTTCCAGCAGAGATTTAATGGTGTACTGGAAAAGGCATATAGACAGAAAAAAGGTGTGGGAAAAGAGAAAAATCTTTGAGACACAACCTTGCTGGGATGCTTGTCAGACTCTTGTTCTGGTTGTCCAGAATCCAAAGCCCAGGGACTTAACATCATTTCTGAGAAATCTCCCAGCAAATGATTCTGTGCTATCCAAACTATACTTTGGAGGGAGTGGAATTAAAGACTATTATGGGTTGTGTTGTGTTCTACAAAAGCTAGGTTGAAGTCCTAGCCCGCGGTAGCTGTGAATGTGACTTTATTGGAAAGAGAGTCATGGCAGGTGGAATTGGTTACGTTAGAATGAGGTCATACAGTAGTAGGGTGGGCCCTTAAACCAAAATGAATGATGTCCTTATAAGAGGAGGAAATTTGGACCCAGACTTGGAGACAGATAAACGGGAGACGGCCACATGAAGATGAAGACAGAGATTGGGGAGGTGCTGCCACAAGCCAAGGAACAGCAAAGATTCCTGGTATGGCCAGAAGCCAGGAGAGAGGCATACAGATTCTTCCCCAGAGGATTCACAGAGAGCATGGCTCTGCTGCGATCTTGATTTTGAGCTTTTAGCCTCCTAAGCGTGAAACATAAATCCCTGTTGTTTTAAGGCATCCAGTTTGTGGTACTTTGTTACAGCAGCCCTAGCAAACTCGGGCAGAGACATTTCTGTCTTCCCAAAATTTGCAATAATGCCAGTCTGACTCATCGTGTCTTACTTGAGGTGTTCGTCTTGCCCTTAAGGTCCATCACACACATTGTAGACCTTGCAATTCCTATTTCCTTTCGAGTATTATTCCCAACACCTCAGCACTGAACTAAATTTAGGCTTTTTTCTAGTGACAAAGCTTCCATTCCTTCTTATGCAAAGGATTCCCCCCAATTTCCTGTGGGGAAGGAGTCATAGTTGCTTCTTGTATTATTTTGATCTCCCATTCTCTACTCTTCCTCCATCCTCAGCAAGATCTCAAGGTCTGTGAGTTCTGTGCAAGTCTGTGTGAGTGTTGTTCTTTGCTTTGGGATTTTTTTAAACTTGTGAAAACAACCTCCTAGGAGCAGTGTTCCCTGGCAGCCTTAGATTTTTGGACTGAAACTATTGATGCTTTGCAAATCCATGTTATTGCTGTCCCTGTATGGACCAATATGACTTCTGCCTCAAGTTTCCCCAAACTTGTCCTCTCTTGGCCTTTGCATCTTCCAGGCCCTGATATATCAGCATGAAAATTCTGCTGAGCAGAGGAATACAACTGGTTTTCCATTTTAGAAGGTTCAGCCCAGTTTTTAACTGTTTTACTCAAGTTGGTCCCTTTCCTTCTAGATTACGGGACAGAGCCAACATTATTCATGGCCTCTGAGGGCCTTCTTACCCTGATTTCTCTTTTCTTTTGGGTTCAGATATTTGTTTTCCTAACATATGCTTCTAGATTTTTCTCTCATGTGCCTGTCCTCTGTGCTATACCCAAAGTGAAAGGCAGGATGTCATTGAGTTGTTAGGCTGCCGAAAGCATCCATTGTGCAAAGAACCCTCCCCCCACCTTACTTCCTAGACTTGGATAATTCCTGTGGGAGTGTCCTCCTGTTTTTTCGACATCTACGCAGGCCTGGACTCCATCTATTGCCATCTAATCCTCTCTCCAACTTCTCTTAGAGATTTAACTCCATAAATTTCCCTTGTGCATTCCCTCCGGGAATCCCTGAATCCCCACCTAGGAAAACCATGTCATCTTAAGACTTAACCTAATAACGTTTGAGATGTTTTACATGGCTCTTCCAGTCCTCCTCTCTTTTATCTATTCTGTTTTAAAAATTAATATAGTAAAAATACTTTTTTTTTCTGATTATAAAACATGTGCTCACTGTAAATAGTCAAACAATACAAATTTAAATAAGGAAGCTTGAAATATCAAACATGTCTTTATGTATGTAAACATTGAGATATAAATTTACAAATCTAAGATGATGTCATGCTTTTTGTTGTTGTGGATGTGATTTTTAAATTTGTTTTCTTTGGCTTACCTTCTGCTCTTCCTTGATTCTTTTAATCTGATCCACTCCAGGGAACTAATATCAACAACCTACAGTGTATCCTTTCAAATAACTTCCTATGCTTATATAATCAGAAGAATAGTGAAGGCAGTGTCCACTGGGCCCTCTTAGGGGTGGGGTAGGGGGTGTAGTAGGGATGGCTGAGCAAGTTGTACATAATAGATTCTTCCAATACACCCATTTGAGACCAGACTCTTCCTTACTGTATGTCAGTAATGAAATGGTATTTAAAGACCTTCATTAAGTTTAAGTTTAGGTTTTGATTAGGCAACCTAGCAGACTGTGTGGGATGGCTGAGCCAACACACTAAGTCTTAAAGTCTGGGTGAGAGCGCCTATTTCAGGTAATTCCACCAGATCCAAATTCAAATTTCTTCCCCATTGGCGTAAACCCTTTGAATCCACTTCCATACACATTCTCCAGGCTCCTGCTGATACACCTCAGCAAAGTCTTGTAACTCTTTTAGATCATAAACTCCTCCGAAAGCAAGCTTTTCCCCTTGCATCTGGGCTGTGTAGGGCTCTAACCACCTTGTGGACCTAGAAGAAATGAGAGGTGCTGGTAGGGGTAAGGGGACCAACCATCCTCATTTGCTGTGTGGACATGGGACTTTCAGGTGTGGATCTGAGAGGTTGGGCTGCCCCACATGCAGTAACAGAAAGGTTTTTATCAGGCAAAGGCTCCTTCCCTTATATAAGGGAGGGAGACAGGCTGTCTCTACCTGCAAGAAAGGTTCAAAAAAGTTTGGATGGGGAGCACATGTAGCTCAAGTGGTTGAGCGCCTGTTTCCCATGTATGAGGTCTGGGGTTTGATCCCCGGTACCTCCTTAAAAAAAAAAAAAAATTGTTGGATGTTTCTGTTTTGGTCATGTCTGCTCAAATATCCTCATCCCAGGCCTCAGGGTCCAACTTTCCCCTGCTATTGTAAATGATGAGAAGTTATTCACACATGGTTTTGAGGCTGGGAAAATGTCCAAATCAAGGCATCACCATGGCAATGGTTTCTCCCCAGAGATGGTGGCATTTGGGGCTGGCTGCTGGTGACCTCTGGTTCTTCCATCACATGGCAAGGCACATGGAGGCATCTCCTCTTCTCTTCTTTCTCTTCCATGTTCTGTTTCTGCTTCTCGCTTCCTGTGGCTTTCTCTATCTCTATGTCTGAATTTCATTCCCCTTATAAAGGACTCCAGCAATAGGATTAAGAGCCATCCTGATTGAGGAGGGCCACACCTTAACTGAAGTGACCTCATCAACAGGTCCTACTTACAATGGGTTCACACCCACAGGAATGGATTAAATTTAAGAACATGTTTTTCCAGGGTACATACAGCTGCAAACCACCAGAGTGGGTAACATACTATATATTAATTCTACATATTAATTCTATAGGAAGTCAGTGCCGCAGCCCCATGAACTCCCAACGCCTCTCCCACACACACACGCACATCCCCTGTATTTTATCCTGTTCTAGCCACCAGTGATAATTTGAATTATTGAATACCATAGGTTAGTTATATTTCATTTCCCCCAACAAGGAAGTCATTCTTGCCTTCCTTGAATATATGGCCAATCCAATTACAAGAATCTTATTTTGAGGATCTCCTTCTGGGGATCACTTCTAGAACCGGTTATCAGCCCAGCCCCAACAGAAAACAGATGTGACTCCCTCAAAATAGGATAATTCCATATAGGAAAGCAGATGGCACACTCTTCTTTATGAGGTGTGGGTATAGGGGAATCACAAGGAGAGTATGGTTAGTTGGAGTTGGTAGAAGCTAAACTATTACCACCCTCAAGCCCAAAGGAACAAGGAGAGAGAGATGTTCCTGGAATTTGGGAGGTGAGAGAGGTGACGAGAGTTAGCTTTCTTGGGGGTAGCAGGGATTTTTGTCAAGGTTGTCCAGACTGACCTCATAGGGAAGGATCTCATTCTCTTCCTCCCCTCTGGTGTCCCTCTGATGTCTCCTTCATGGTTGAACCTAACTGGAAACAGAGAAAAAGAAGCTCTTTTGTAGTTCATACAGGTCAGCTTCTCAGAGCAGATTGCAGGGTGAAGGCAAGGGAAGTTGATCTGTAATGGCAAGAGAAATAGATCCCACAGGGGGTGTCTCTCATACACTATATGTAACTTGTGACTGTGTGAGTGTGTAAGTGTGTGTGTGTGTGTGTGTGTCTATAATTCATCCCAACAATCTCTGCCTTTTTTATAGGGGAAATTAGCTTTTCTGCCTTTAATTTAACAGCTGATATACCTAATATTATTCTTTCCATCTTATTTTACTTTAGCTTGTTATTTTTGTTCATTATTTTTGTTTAGTTTGATAGAGTTGCTAAAACAAAGTACCGCAGGCAGATTGGCTTACATAAAATTTATTATCTCACCATTCTGGAGGCTAGAGGTTTGCAGTTAAGGTGTTGGCAGGGCCATGCTTTCTCTTAAAGGGAGAATCTATTCCATACCTCTCCCCTGGTTTCTGGTGGGTGGCCAGCAATCCGTGGTCTGCTTTGGTTTTGGGTAGCATGACTCCATCCCAGCCTCTGTTACATGGCTGTTTCTCTCACCGAATCTCTCTTACTGTGTCCAAATTTCTTCTGCTAATCAGTATACCAGTTATATTGGATCACCATAGGTTACTCACCCTAATTCAGTTTGGCCTCATCTTAACTAATAACATCTTCAAAGATCCTATTTCCAATTGGGATTACCTTCACAGGACCAATAGGACTTGAACATATCTTTTTGGGAGGCACAATTCAATCCATAAGAGTGTTATTCTAACTTTTGCCTCTTTTTTTTTTTTTCTGTTTTGATCAAGTTAGTATTCACTCCATATTTTTCTCTCCTTGTTAAATTGGAAGTCTGCTGTCCATTTCCTTTCCACTAATTGTTACTTTCCCATATCCAACCTACTTTTTACTATGCCTTATCACCATACCTGACACACTCACTACTGTATAAAAACAAAATGCCAGCTGTTTACAACTCCAAGGTACTTAATTCTCCTATAGGCTTCTGTATCTACCTCTTCCAAAATGTGGAATCTTAGGATGGTTTTCCTTTCTTTTTTCTTTGCACCACAACCCTGCCCCTCACATCTCCTAGGTTTGGAAAACAACATAGTTCAGTATTTTCAGTACCAGACTATTTTCAGGTTTCCCTCTGTAGTGTGTCTATTCTATTTCAAGAACCCTATATAAGATGAGTTACAAATGCCCTGTCACTTCATTATGATGTGCTTTGATTTAACTACGTATAACTGTAGGCTCTTGTCTCCTCATTGCGTCCTCATCTTGAAGTCTCTGTTCTACCTCACTTGTGCTTTGGTTAGAATAGCTCTTTGGATATGTTCCACAGAAGGGTATGTGGATGATATACATCTTCACATACCTACAAATAAATCCTCCCTCCCCAGACATGGGTGAATGATGCCTTGTCTAGATATGGAATTATAGTCCTTTCCCCCCACCCTTCATTCTGTACATGTTCTTCTACCATTGCCTTCTAGCTTCCAGGGTTGTAAATGTGCACTTCATTACTGTTTCATTCTTTTCCTTTTGTTCTACAAGTTTGAAGATTTTTATCTCTGGAATTCAAATATATTATAAAATTTGTCTTGGATATATGGCTTTTTTAACTTAAAAGTAATTTTGCTTAGAACTTAATGAGCCCTTTCAAATGCAGATTCAAGTCTTCTCCTTGGAGAATTTTCTGATATTATTTATTTAAGGACTGCCTCTCCTCTATCTGTTCATTTCTTTTTAGAAACTTCTGTTGCACAGGTTAGATCTTCCAGATCTCTCCTTCTTGGGTCTTTTCCTTACTCATTTTTATCTTTGGAATTCCTCCCCCTCCCCCTATCTGTGCGTTGAAACATTTCTTCCATTTGTTCTTCAGGTCATAAGCTCAATTCATCTGCAGAAATGAAGAATTTGAAAATCAAGTTCAAATTCTAGAAAGGCTTCATTTTTTCTTTTTCTTGGGCCGTCTTTGCCCTTAGAAGATATATTAGTCTCACATGGCTGCTGTAATAATGACCACAAATGGTGTACCTTAAAATAACAGAAATATATTCTCTCCCAGTCAGGGGCCGGAAGTCTGAAATCAAGGTGTTGTCAGAGCCTTGCTCCCTCTGGAGGATCTAGGCAGACTCTGTCCTTGCCTCTTCCAGGTGGCTGTGTGCTTTCCTAGGGTTCCTTGACTTGTGACCACAACACTCCAATCTCAGCCTTTCTCTTAGCATTGCCTTATCCTCTGTGTGTGTGTGTGTCTCCAATTCTATCTCTGAAAAGGATACTTGTCATTGGATTTAGGACCTGCTTGGGTAATACAGGATGATCTCATTTCAATATCCTTAACTTAATCACATCTTCCAAATAAGGTCACATTCATAGGTTCCAGGATTCAATAAATCTTATAAAGAAATTTTTTTAAATGCTTAATCTATAGAAGGGGCATTTATTCCCCCAAAACATTCTAGTATAATATGCACATTTAGATATAATGAACCACAAGTTGTTTTTATTACTCTGATCTGTTCAACCAAAAAGAAACACATAACTTAATGGACAATACTTACTCTTGCCATTTAAGTTACTGGTACATAACTGAGATAAACCAGGCCAACGTAAAACTAAAGGGCATTAGTTAGTTGTTCTTTGTTGATGTATTTTTCATCTAGAGGACATTTTCTGATTGCAGTTAGCTTGACAAGCATCCACTGATCAAATAGCAGGCAACCTTAGATCATTAGATGTCACTTAATTACCTGCAGAGAAGCCACCCTCTCTCCTGTACCTTCGAACTCGGGCTTGGCAAACAACATTTAGCACATTTAGTTAATGACCATGGAATGCCACTATAATATAACTTAATGGGGATGGAATCTGCTGTAACCTTCTTCATTAGTGACACACGGCGAAAGGTTAGTCATTCTGAACTCACTTACTACTGCCATTAAGGGGTTTTATAGTCCATGCAACAAATTGAGATGCTGGTCAGAAAGCTTTGACGTTCGTTCTGCTTTCTAATGAAGCACCACGTCCTTCTTACTTTCCTGTCCCTTGTGTGATCCTCTTTGGGGGAAAAAAAAATGGTTTCATTCTCTGAAATCTCCAATTAAAAGAAAACAATGGAGTTGGGGCAATTCAAAAGCTCCATGTCATATTCAGAGGTCTCGGGTGCCTGAGTCCCCAGGGGTGACATTTTGGCTCAATTCACATCAAAGATGTGTCTCAGGCATTGTCTGATTTTCAATCAAGTTTACTTAAGTAGTGCCAGTGCCCTTACAAGAGTAACTGCGGGAGCAGGCTGATGTCATGGCACTGATACAGTCAGGGGGTCATACAATCGACTGACTGGGATAAGAGACCTCTTATACCTTATTCAGTCTGGGCCATTTACTGGGTGCTTCTTTCATGAAGAGAGTTCAAGCTGTTCTTATAAAGATAAGTCTTATTTTGAGGTTTCTGATAGTTGCAATTGTGCTGATGTGACCTCAACTGTGGAAATCCCTTGAGTGGGGTCACTTTCATACTCTCAAGTGATGAGTAGTGTCAGCCTTATAAGATGCTTTGATAGGCCTGCTGGCTATCGTTAGTTTTATGGCCATCACCAGCCCTTAGAGTATACCGTACTCCATAGCTGACAGGGGTTTGTGGAAGTTTTGGACAAAAACATACAAGGGGAGCCTGCCAAGATCACACATTCTAATGTAGCATTAAATTATAGTGGAGAGTAAACCAAAAAGTTGGAACTTGTTTTTCTTGTAGTATTTACTAGCAACCAGTAGTTTTTTAGAGTTGTCCTGGCATAGCTGACTACTGAAAGGATGAGATAAACTCATGGTCCTTTGCCTGAAGGCATTCAGTAGTACAGACAG
Source organism: Cabassous unicinctus (assembly GCA_029593785.1). Taxonomy (NCBI): domain Eukaryota; kingdom Metazoa; phylum Chordata; class Mammalia; order Cingulata; family Chlamyphoridae; genus Cabassous; species Cabassous unicinctus. The sequence goes on from JAQZBX010066233.1 coordinate 8,310, forward strand.
TGTTGCCAATGATCAGAAAGACATACAGCACCTAACAAGAGTTTGAAAAGATGAGTTTTACTAAATGCTTCAGTTTGGGATTAGTTATTTAACAAAGTAGTCTGGCCTTTAAAAGTAGCCTAGATAAGCCAATTTCAGAGCCTAGAGGAATGCCAGTGCTCACTTAGCATTCCCCAAATGAAAGGATGGATGGATTTGCTGCCCAAGTTTCCTGCCCCAATTGTACCCTTCAGATTTTGCAGTCATCATCCTTTAGTAAATGTTTATGGCATGGCTAATTCTCTCCAGTCCTGTAGGATTGGTGACATAAGACCTGGTCCAGCAAGTCACTTACAACTCATTTGAGAAGATAAGTTTACATATGTAAGAATGATAAAGTAAAAATAATATAGCACCTGTTTTAGAAGGGCAGAGGAGAAAAGTACAAGATTGATTTTTTTTTTTTAATTTTATGAAAAGCTACTGAAAGACATTGGAAGGAGTCAAGGCCTTAGCTAGGTCTTTGGAGAATTGTGTGTATGGAGGGTCAAGAAAAGGCCAATGGAAGGCAGGAGTTGCAAGTTCTAGTCCCAGCTCTGTCTCCTGGTGGGGCCCTAATGAGCACATACTCTAGTCTGCAGTCCCTGCTGCCATGTAGTGTATGCTTTGTCTGAAAGCTCCTGCCCCAAATATCAGTATAATCTTCCACACTTGCTCAAGTTCCCTCTTCAAAAGTCACCTATTCAGTGAGACCATCTCTGACCCTTTTATATAAGATACCAGGCCTACACTCACCCTACCCTAGCCACCCAGCAAGCTCTGTCCCCTACCCTGGTTTATTTTTCTCCATTGTACTTTTCATCTTCTGACATACTATATAATTCACGTTTTATTTGTTTTTGTCTGTTATCCTACAAGAATGTCAGAACCTTGACATTCTTGACCATGGCCGTAGCACCAGCACGTAGAATATTTATTGAAAACACTCCATAAAATTTGTTGAATAAATGAATGAGTTACAATAATGGATTTAAATATCAATTACTCCTTGGATGCTTAAATAAAACTTAAAAATATTTATTATTCTATTCAGAAATCTAGTAAATTTTAACAAGCACCTTGAAAGGGACCATTGGTTAATGTTCAGTCGACTTCTTTAATTAAATTTCATTAAACATGTTAAACTGTATTTATACATTTAATATATTCAACTTTCTAATGGAATGGAAGATTTGCCTCTAACAAGCAAAACTTCCCCAATACTTAAACCAATCCACTAAGTCCAATAAAATAAGCATAACTACATCACATCTTAACTTTTTTCTTAAACATTCTGATATTGTGTACAAACGTAGTAAAGTTGTCTTGGTAATAATACCTTTCAACCAAATATTGTACGTCTGAAATAAATTGCTCAGTTAAACAATTCAAATTGGGATCATAAAATGAATCTGTCAGATTACTCAATGTTCCAAATCTCTCTTAATCTTTAGAAATACTTTAAATATCACATGTGTACAGATCATTCCTAAATGCAATCAGATGCCTATCGTGGAAGTGATATTCCTCCCCTCAAACTTTCCGGGCTTTTAAGATGCATCCACTAAAGAAACACTATGGCAATGAGTTGTAGTTACGATCTCAATGGGCAAAGGGTGCATACAGGCCAGAGGCTTTAGGTTAGGGTATGAATTCCCCAAACACTCAGCAATGCTGAGTCTTTTTGAAAGCCCATGTTGGGGATTGAATCATGTCCACCATAAAGATATGTTCAAGTGTTATTCCACATTCCTGTGAGTGTGAACCCATTTGTAAATATAGGACTTTTGAAGATATTATTAGTTAAGGTATGAACTCATTTGTGAACAGGATCTTCAAAGATACTATTTAAATGAGGCCACATTGAATCAAGAGGAGCCTTAATCCATATGATTGGAGTCCTTATAAGCAAAGGAAATTTGGACAGTCAGGCAGAGAAAGCCACAAAGGAGACCAAGGAGACAGATCACCTAGTGATGGAGGCAGAGGTGCAAGCCAAAAATTACCAAGGATTCCCCAAGCAAGACAGCACCAGAATGCTACAGACTCTGGAGAAAGCACAGCCTATTGAGACCTTGAGTTTGGGCTTCTATCCTCCAAAACTGTGAGCCAAACAAATTCTTGTTGTTAAGCCAACCAGTGTGTAGTATTTTTCATAGCAGCCCTCCCAAACTAAGACAGTCCATTTCCTCCAAGTGTTGGGAGTCTGCCAGCCCATGTCCTTGAGCTCAGGATACACCGTTACCTAACTTTACCTTCTGATTTGAGGCTGCCTCCCCAACCCCACCTAATCAATCTTCCTTTCCTCCACCACCCTCTACCAGCCCAGGCTGTTTTCCTATTTGATCATTTAACTAATATCTCTCTTACCTGATTTAATTCTGAGCTCTTTTCATATTCTTTTCTGTCTAGTTTTGTTGAAATTCTCGCAGATATTTAAATGGAATTCTATTGGATTCTGCATTTCTCTTGGATTGGTGTTCTCTACGGTTATGCTAAGGACTCTAATGAAGATCATAGTCCATACGCACACTCTGTGGCTCAAACACCTCTCTCCAACACTTCCATTCACCCCAGATCCTTCCCTGATGGACCAGCATGGTTCCAAGACACATCTTTTCCCAACTCTCTCCTGTTTTTTACCTCGAAGGAAGCTCAAATTCTCCATTTATTTATTTATTATGTATTTAAATTTTATTTTTTGAGGCAAGTTTTCTATTTTTATTCCTTTTTAAAATTCCATTTAAACATTTTTTTTTTTTTATTACAAACACTGTATACTAATGAAGCAAAAACTTCCCCTTCCTCCTCCCCCCATAGCCGTGGTAAATTCTAATCTACTTTCTAACCTTGTGAATTTGCTGGTTCTAGATATCTCATATAAGTGACATCATACAGTATTTACCATTATGTCCTTTGCTTATTTCACTTAACATAGTGTTTTCAAGGGTCATCCATGTTACAGCATGTCTCAGAATTTCATTCTTTCTTAAGGCCAAATAATATTCCATTGTATGTATGTACCACAATTTGTTTATCCATTCATTTGTTGATGGACACTTAGGTTGCAGCCACTCTTTGACTACTGTGAATAATGCTTCTATAAACATTGATGTACAAGTATCTGAGATCCTGTTTTCACTTTGTTTGGGAATATATCTAGGAGTGGAATTGTCAGGTTATATGGTAGTTCTATATTTAGCTTTTTGAAGAATCACCATATTGTTTTCCACAGTGACTGCATCATTTTACATTCCCACCAACAGTGCACCAGGGTTCCAATTTCTCTGCATCCTCCTCAGCATTTATAATTTTCCATTTAAAAATAATAGCCATCATTCCAACCCTTTTATTTTTCAAAGCAATATAGAGAATAACTTTTGTAACTAAGCATCCATTGGGGTCTCATCCTCCGCTCCACATAACTTTTCAAGGTATGTTTCCAAACAAATACAAGAGGAATTTTGACCAATACCACTTTCCTCCAGTTTATTTCAAATGAATAGAAAAAAAAAAGACTTCTCAAGGAATATTTGCCAAAATGTTAAGTCTGCCTGGTGGGATTATAGGTGATTTCCATTTTCTTCTACAGTGAACACATATTATTTTTAGAATAAGGGATAAAAAATGTAACATAGATAAAAAATTTGAGCCTCAAGCTGTACTCATTTCAGGGATTTAGACATGTCTGGACATGTTTTACAAACTGAAGGACAAAATAGCAAATACTAATCATGGGGAGAAATAATACTTCTGAGAAAACTCTTGTGCGTAGCATCTCAAACTTGTTCTTAGTCCAGCTCTGGGGGCACAGTCTATGTTTCAGAGTGGAGTACTTCATGGAGTGGGTGTAACTCAGTGGTTGAGCACCTACTTCCCATGTATGAGGTCCTATGTTCAATCCCTGCTACCTCCTAAAAAAATAAAAATAAATGAAGATAAAATTTTTAAAAAGAGCTGCTTCACTAAATGTAATAGGATATACTACTTTGATGCCTTTCAAAAGAGTCCACAGAGACTACACATAGCCTTGGGACCTTAAAGGCAGCAGGAAAGCAGGGTCCTTGCTTGGCATGGGAGAGGTGGTACAGTGAAGGCATATGGTGTTTGCTGGAACCCAGGAGCGGGCAAGGAAACATCAGGTGAAACATGGCAGACCATTAGCAGTATTCTGCTGGAGACCGCAGGGCCCATCAGAACAGTGGAAGCAGAGCTTGTTTCTGAGATCCTCTGAGACTCCTCCTGGAAACTTCCACCAAAAAACAGGGAGAACACTACTTTATAGAGGGCTATAGGTCTCTATTTTGAAGGTGGATCCAAGAAACAAATCCTTTAATTGGATTAATCACTGATACTATGATCCCATCTTTATCCACAAGGTGAAAAGTTGAGGGAGGAAGAAATTAGGGTTAAGTTTTTAGAAAATTATCTTGTGTGTCTACTATGTTCCCAGCACTGTGACATATGCATAAGGATACAATGAGCAAGCCCAGTCCCTGACTCCAAAAACTCACATTCTAGAAAAATATCTGCAATGTGTAGGTACTTGGTGGTATTCCAGAGGACACAATTATGATGACGACACAGACTGTACTTTCAGCCAAGCTGAGTGCAGTTGTTCAATAGATGTCTAAATGAACAAATAAATTTCAGATGACTGTTCGAAATAATAAATGCTACAAGATGTGAGAAGACCAAGGGAACAGACTGAGCTGTTTTGAAGATCTGGTCATATTGAAGTAACTATGAAATGTTCTTTTGTAAGTTGTATCTGTATATTTCCTGCAATAGAGAGATTAGCCTCGGGTATTAAATGATGTAGAAAGTGTGCTCATAAATATCAAATGAAATAGGTGAGATGGTAACAAATTCTCAGTGGCTGAGATAAAAAGCTCAATAGTAAAGAAAGGAGAGGAATAAATATTGCATGAGAATTGGGAACTCAAAACTTCTGAGGACAGAAGACCTTGGCATAGTTGTTCAGTGACATGGCAATGAGGGGTATAAATAATGCCAACAAGCAGAGGGTAGGTTGGGGAAAGACTTCTATCTGCCTCTCCATCTCAGCAGGCTCTTTACAGCTTTGCCAAGAACAATATGTTCTATACTGATACTACCATGTGCATTATCTGAGAGCAGTCTACTGCTTTTCAAATCACTATCATCTCCCCCAGCAGCCTTCAAGGAGTGGCTCTTAAAAAGATGCCAAGTTGAGTTGTGAGTGTCTTTTGTGTGGGTTTCTGAAGTCCTGATAGATAACTCAATCTAATTCCACTCTCCACCTGTCCCATTTTCTTCTCACCCTTGCCCTACCTGCCAAGAAAGAAAGATACATTGGAACCGGAACTAAATGAAAACTATTTGAAGTATTACATTCCCATCACAGATTGTTTCAGTCTAAGCTCCTGGGATTTGGGATATCTTGGGTCAAAACCAATCCAGGGTTTCTCTAAGGAACCCTCTGAGAAAAAACTCTCTGAGATTATTCTAGTTGCAAAGACCCTGAAGTAGATGCACAGTGACTCCTGCCTCCTGCGCCAGGGTGGAGGGAGAGGGAAAGAATCAGGTGGAATTGTGTCAGCTTCCTGGAATCCTCGCTTAGACTGCTTTCAGCTCTATGTCTGAGGCTACAAAGCACCCACAGAGAAAGTGCTAATGACAACTCAGAGTATCTAGAAAGGTTGAGTCTGGGCAGGTAACAGCTATGCTAATGGAGATGAGCAAATGAGAAATGGAAGAAAGAAGGATGAGGGTCAGAAAGCATTTTCCCCATATGGCCAACAGTATACTCTTAATAAAGTTCTTTTTGAATCATTCATGTAAACATTTAACAAGTATTTATTGAGAATTTACTGAATGCCAGAGACCGTACTGGGTAATGAAGCTTTAATGATTAAAAATCTTGGCCTCTAATCTTATGGAGTTCATAATTTACAATTCCAATGAAATATAAAGTTATTACTGGGCAATATGTTGTACAAGATTCCTCGGAAGCTCATAGAAGGCAAGGACTAATTGTTGCTGTGTATGGCAGAGAGAGTAGTATTTGACCTGAGGCTTGAAGGATGAGTAGGCATTAATCAATCAGACAAGGTGAGAAGATCCTCAAAGGGGAAAGAAGATTCCACAAAGGAAAAGATCTGCATGTAGTTCTAATTCAGGAATTTAAAAAATTAATTTCATGTGCTTTGAGGAAAGATTTTGAGGCACAGAATTGTAAGAGATGAAGCTGGAAAATCTGACACCAGATCATGCCACTCTGTGTCCTGTAGGTAACAGTGTGGGGGAGGGGCATTAATGGCTATTCAGGGGTAGGGGGAAGAGGCATGATCAGGTTTGTGTTTTATGACATTCACTTTAGTAGTTGTACAGGATGTAACATAAGAAGAAATGGACAGAGGTAGGGAGACCCATTCAGAGGCTCTTGTGATGTGGAGTTTGGAGAATGTATTAGTCAGCCAAAGGGGTGCTAATGTGAAATACCAAAAATGGGTTGGTCCTTACAAAGGGTATTTATTTGGGGTAGAAGTCCACAGATACCAGGCCATAAAGCGTTATGTTTCTTCTCTCACCACAGTCCATTGCCACATGTTAGAGCAAGACAGCTGCCGGCGTTTGCCAGGGTTCAGGCTTCTGGGGTTTCTCTCTTCCCAGGGCTGTGTTTCTCTCCGGATTTAGCTCCTGTTTCCTCCACAAGGTCAGCTGTAGACGACCAGGCAAACGGCTTGCTTCTCTTCTCCTGGGGCCTTCTTCCAAACATCAAAACTGCTTCTCAAAAGACTGCTTTAACTCTGTTCTTTGCCTTGCCTTTTATATTCGATTCCCCACCCACCAAGGGGTGGGGCTCAACGCCCTACTGACATGGCCCAGTCAACGCCCTAATCATAGCTTAATCATGCCCAGATTAACAGATCAGATTACAAGCATGATCCAATTATATTTTTGGAATTCATAATTACATCAAACTGCCAAACGGCCACAGAGAGTAAGAGACCTGAGATTGTGATGAGGGAACACAGTGTGGTGGAAAGAGAGAAAGACCACACATGTGGACTCTTGGTCTCTTAGTGTTTGTAAAACGTCATGAAAGTCATTTAACCCTTTGAATGTCCAATTAACCCTTCACTGAATGAGAATAGCCCAAGCCCGACATTCTTCATAAGATTGCTTAAGGACAAAAATAAGATGATGAATGTGCACATGCTTTTTATTTTATGAAATATTATACAAGAGTTGGGGACAGAGACTACTATTACAGGGAATAATAGAAGTAATGCTACTCCAGATTAAAGATCAAAGAATGCTTGTTCTTCCCTCAAAAATGGGGGTTAATACCTGCATTTATATCCTCCCCTTCCAATGCTGTGACTTTAGAAATTACCACTGATTAATAGTTCCATCGTTGTAGAGTTGTTGATTTTGGACCAGCAATGGAAGCACAAATGCTTTCACAACCCCCAAAAGACCATAAACCAGTGGTAGCAATGCCGGTGGTAGTGGGCATTGAGACTCTACCCTGCTCCTCAGTGTGGATGTCTTCCACAGATCAGCAATATGCAAGGCAGATCTGCAAGTGTACATGGGGTACACTTCAGTTTCCCCTTCCCTGATGACACTGTGTAGGAAGAAAACTAGAATCGAGGTGATAACTTGACACTCAGGCAAGATGATAGAGGAAAGAGTAAATATTTTTCTTCTCCTAGAAATGGGAGATCACAGATTTCTCAGGTGGACAATAGTGGAGAGTAGGGTACCAGGCAAAATGTGAAGTTAGTGAAATTCATTTCTCTATCTGATCTCCTTTTAAGCCTTCATCTTTACATTT
>JAQZBX010066234.1:5401-16255 GCA_029593785.1 Cabassous unicinctus
TCTTTAGCGCAGGGATGAACGATGCTGGAGAGAAACTGGGAGCTACATGAGGAAGTTGGAGGTTTACTAGATTTTTTTAAAAAACTTATTCTAAGGGGAAATATGCATAATATTTAAATATTTCTTTTTCCCTGGTATCATTGATTAAAACGAGTATTTTTAATGGCCGAGTCGGAATTTGGTAACGGCGTTGACAAGCTGTCACCTAAGGGGCTGGTGTGGACGGCACCAAGTTCTTTGTATGCTCAGGGAAATGAATCGCCTCCAGGCCCTGGTGCCCGCTCCTGCAAGTGCATGCCTCGTTCACTTTTCTATCACAGTTATCAAGCAACTTGAACAATGTCCCCCGGACCCAGGCGGAAACTAGCAGAATGATGTGGTTGATACATGCCTGACCCAGTCCTCGTGGCTCCATTTTAATCCAGCCCCTGGCTGCTCACGCAGGACGATGTCCTCTGATAACAAAAAACAGTTTGCTCTTTACCATGATCTTAACTCCTCTGCAATCTAATCTGGCAGCGATGGCCACTGCCGGGGAGCACGTGATGTTTCTTTGGAGCTGGACAGCACACTCTGCCTCCCGCTTCCGGGACCCTGTGTGCAGATGAGACGCTCCTTCCACGGAGCCGCCCTTCCTGTGCCACGTTCAGGCCACCCATCCCAGGGAGTACATAGGCTTTGTTCTCTGAACTGAGACAGCTCCATCAGTTCAGCTCAGGGAACGAAAAACAAAACAAAGACAAAGGAAAAAAAAGAAAAGGCCCAAACCCATCAAACGAGGTAACCTACAGAAATCCCACGGAGCATATGGACTCAGGGGTTGTCAGCTGAAAAGCCTCCACCTCTGCCAGCCTTTCAAATCTGGTTATGTGGTTAGAGGCGAGTAGGTAAAATGAGGGCAGGGAAACTTTTATACTCTGGTGTGTGGTTTCTGGAAAGCCTGGAGTGGAATGTTTGTTGAGGTGACCTACTTGGAGCCGCACCAGTGACTTTTGAAATGCTGCTTTCTGGATTTCACTCAGACACACTGCAATCCAAGTCTGGGGGAGGAGCAGAGCTAAAGCCAAGGACTGCCTCCTTCCCGGCACTAAGCAGGCTCTTGGGCACAGAATCTGTTTGTTAGGACCCCTGCACTCAAAGGCAGTTCGTCATGCCTTTGGAAATCGTCCAGCCAGCAACTTCCCAATAAGAGTGGGGGGAGCTGGCCCGTGCAGGTGGGCACGTGGGGGAGCTCAGGTGTGCGTGACTGGAGGACTCCACGGGCTCCCCTAGTTAAGTAGAGAGAGTAAAAGGATGGGATGGTGTGTTTGACTGAAAGCATCTTTTTTTTTCTTTTCTTTTTTTTTTAAATATCTGTTATGGGACAAACACAGCCCTGGATAAAGTAATTTTGCTTCAGCTCTATTCTGAACCTACTTGACGTGTGGAGCAGAAGTAGCCAAGGGCTTCTCCTGCTGCCTGGTCCCCGTCCACGCCCACAGCTCGGGTGGCTCAGAGCATCTGCTCTGGACGGGGAGATGACGAGAGCTGTGCCTCCAGGAGGCTTTTCACGGACCGGGAGGGCAACCGCCCTCGGGTGAAACACTTCAAAGAAAGGCTACTTGCTTGTCCCATTTCCTGACACACAGCATATTTCCTCATGCTTATTAAAAATCTAGGTTAAAAATGTCAAGCGCTGGCTTCCCCCGCTCCCCCCGGAGCAGCTGTGGCAAATGATGAGGTCGTAAGAAGTGACGAGCATTTGCACGTATTCAAGTAGGAGAAAATTCCATTTTGCTCAATTATTTGGGCAACAGTGGCTGTGTTGATAGAACCCAAGTGAGCAGAGGGCCGTGGTGGAGGGTAAGGGCATAATCGACTGGGGAGTCTGGAACGGTCCAACTGGATGGTTTCATCACGTTAACAAGAGCAAAGGGCATCTGTCCCTCCCCCCACCCAGAGTCCCACTAAGGAGCCAGCTGACGTCGGGGAACAGGGCTGGAGGCTCCTGGGCAATTATCTGGGTTAGCAGGCAAGCGGATGGGATCCTCACTTACAGGACTGAAGCTCCCTCAGAGCCCTCTCGGGCTCACAGTCTCACCCTCTCTTCTCTGCCCTGGAGCTACATTTCACTTCAGGTCCTTCGGATTAGGGCCTGAAGTTTCAATAAACAGGATTTTCCAGGAGGATCCCAGCACTTCTCTCAGCCTTGGGCCAAATCTGTTGATCACATGAGCTCAGGGCGGGAAGAGGGGGTGTCGGGGATGGTCCTAGTGGGGCTCCCCCTAAGGGAGGGGCCCAGGTGAGGACATTGGAGGAAGGGGCCACTGGCCTCCAAGCACCCCAGAGGGCCTTGCTGGAGTGAGGGTGAGGAGGGCGGCCCAGAATGGGAAGTGGATGGAGGCCAGAGATGAACTCCCAGGACTCTGCACTGTTGCTCAGGAGAGCCCCAGAAGGGAGCAGAGAAAACCCCAGGGCACCAGGTGCTACACACTCCTTTTCCCAGCGTGGACCAAGAGTATTTAATCTTCACTTTGCATTCAAGGCCAAAGAAGTAGCAGGGGCGCTCTTGGCAGCTGTCACTCTATCCCTGGGGCGTGCTTTGGGTCCAGTCAAGGAGAGCGGTGACCAGCTCCCGAGGAGGAGAACCGCATGTCACACCAGCTGTGCGCCCCAGGGGCCGCAGTTCCGGTCAACATACTTTCCTTGAGCATTTATTAGGGGTCAGGTACGGCCTGTGCCAGGCCTGGCCAGGGCTGGGAGGGCACAGAGATGAGTAAGGGGCCCTGCCCTTCCCATTCGACCCTAATGAAAATGAAAGCCAGCATCGAGTAAAAACGCACTAGGCAATGCTCTAGAAACCAGAGAGCCCAACACTCATGCCGGCAATTTCCCTGCCATGGACCAGCGGAGTGATTCCTCCTGAGCTCTTCGGAGGTGGGAGCAGGTATTCTGGTGAAATAAGATGCATTCACGGTTATTTTTCTTCTGCAAGTTACTATGATTTAAAAACTGGTGCCATTCCTGGGACTTGGGGAAGTTGCATGGGGTGGGCTGAGGTGCCCAGGGATGGGCGCCAGGTGCCAACGGAGCACCAGGTGGCAGGTGCTGGCCTATGCTATGTGTCTAGAAGGTTAATGTCTGCAAAGGTTTGTGGGAGGCAGCAAAGCACTGGGGTTCAGAGTGTGGGCTCAGGGGTTAGAGGTCTGGTTATGAATCTGGTCTATTGCTCGTAGACCTCAGACCTAACCATTTTACACATCAATTTCCTCCTCTGTAATGATGGGGTGGTTCTGAGAGCACAACCTTGTTGGGCTGTGGGAGGTGGTCAGTGATCGAGCCCCATGTCTGGTACTTAGCAAGAAGCACTCGGTGAGATATTTGGGTTATCTCACTGTTAAATGTTTACTGAAAAGTGAACATATGGATTAAATTAGAAATATTTCTTTTATTAAGTTAAACCATACTTTAGAGATAAAAAAATGGTTGGATGTTGGAGACTTCAGATGGCTCAATCTTAGAAATTCATTTATCTCAGACATTTTTTTTTGCCATCTATTTTAATCCAAGTTAGAATTACATTTCATGTGTTCCACAATTACATTTGGGAACTCTGGTCTAAAGAAAGCCACCCTAACTTCGGTTTGTACTATACGCTTTGGAGAGAAGTCTACACTCTCGGTTTTAAAATTTCCACTTTCAATGCTGCATGTTTACAGCAATAACAGTTTCAAAAAAAAAAAAAATCACACATAATTTCCACACATTCTTTCAGGCAAACAAACACTGTCTCAACTTGAAGAGAAAAATAAAGCCTGGCTAGTTAAAAAAAAAAAAAAAAATCCCAGGTATTCCAAATTAAGTCTGCCTATTTCCTTGAAACCTTCGAAAATGTGGTAAATGACAGGAAGCTGCAAAGTGATTTTCATCAGCATCTTAATGAGATTTTTGGAAACGTAAATTCATAAAGGACGCAGCTGATGCTCAGCCAATCCCAGGCCGGTCCCTGTGACTAAAAGCAGGCAGTGCTGGCCTGGGGACATGGGACAGGGCCTCGTGACGCCCTGGGTGCAGGGCGCCTTGCCCCTGAGCTGGGGGCCGCCTTGGAGGGGCTGCTCTGGCAGCAGATGGCTTTCTGGCCCTGGGGCATGCATGTGAAGCAAATTCCAAACCGCTGCTTCCATTAATTCACAGATACAGCTGGCCTGGTCAAAGCATCACAAGAGAGGTATGCCACTAGCATCGGCCCTTAGGACACGGTAGGGTTTCCTGACCGCAGGCAACAGGAGCCCAGGGTCCTTCCCAAACTGCACATTCCCGGGCCCCACCTTCAGGGCTCCGGAACTAGAATCTGGAGGGCGAGGCCTGAGCAGCTGCATCTTCACGCGCTGCCAGGCGCTCAGCCAACCTCTCACCAGGGGCGGCCCTCGGCAACGGGCTGCGTAGGCCCCTTTCTTGGACTGGGCGGCCCACCAAGCTGCCCTTTACTTCCCTGTGTGGTCCAGTAGGCACTCGAGCCACGAAGCTGGGGCAAGCTTTCAGGGGCGTCGGCTCAGGCCTGGCCAGGCTGGGCTTCATCTTGCTGTGTCCAGATTTTGGGGTCCACTTGGGACAGCGGCCCTCCCTCTACTTCCAACTCCCCGGACACCATGAGCCCTGGACGAGTGGCTTCCCACCGAGGCCTCCATGGTTCTGCCACGGAGCCCGGCGTCCAGGCACACGCCCTGAGCCCTGGACCTGAAAACCGCTCTGGCGGGGGCACGGACAGTTACACAAAGTACAGCAGCACTCCTCTGAGGCTGTCGGAAAAGTCCTGGGCTTTCCAGGATTCAGGACTATCGGTTTGGCTGGTTCTAATGGAAACTTGGGGACTAATTTGACTGCAGTTAACAGACCCAGCCGTGGGTCCAGAGTTAAACAAGAGCGACGAAGGCAGCACAACTTCGCGCCGCCGCCCCCTCCTCCCCCGAGTCTCCCACCGCCCCAGCCCCTTGTTTCCATGGCTCCTTTTTCAGGATTTGCTTTCCTTTGGTATTCTCCTCCTTCCCTCTTCTCTCTTTTCCACCCTTCCCTGTCCACACTTCCTTATGTTTTCCCCCATCTCTGGTGTTTGGTGACATGTTAGCTCTTTCAAAGATACTCGTTTTGTGTTGAGCTTTGAGGAGCGAAGCACACAAAACCCAGGTCTTTCTGCATGGGACTGCGCAACGGAGATGTGTGTTGGGGTTTTTGTTTCTGAACTTCAGGCATGTGGCCCACATTCCCATTTTCGAGGGGTCAAAGGTTTTTAGGTCTAGTTTAGAGTTGATGTCTCTACAGCCAGTGCAATCGTTATCTGGGTAATTTCCAAGGCATTACTGCTTGGATTATCCTGCTGGATAATTCATCCAACGTGGCTTGCCGGCTGATGGTAAAACGACCCCCGAACCTTTCGGGCAGAGCCTTAGGGAGCAGACTGCCTGTGCAGCAGAGCTAGGAAGCACGCTAGCAGCAGCTCTGTAAAAAAGAGGATAAAAACGCAGGAACCAAGGCTATGGATCTTCACGTCACAAAGAAGGCCTGTTTGGCTGAGCGTGTAGGCTGAGCCTGTTCTTTATTAACTGTGGATCGTTTCCCACAAGTACAGGATTATTCCAGCAGCTGAAAATGAATAAATGAATAATGTGCATCTCAGTGGGACTTTGGGCGCTGGCATAAACAGGTGTGGGAGTGCGTTCTTCTCCAAAGGGAGATAACATTTATGAGCAGAGAAACGCATCTCAGGAACAGGGAAATCCAAATGCAAATAGGAACAGCACACATTCTCCCTCCTCTTCCCCCCCGGCCCCACCCCCCGGATTCTTATGTCCCCACCAGCACGTCTGCATGATAAAAGACACTGTAGCAATTATAGGAAAATTAAAGCTTACCATTGTTGTAAGAGCGAAAATTTCCGACGAACTTGATATATTCATAAGTTGGAAATTCCTTTGGGTTCAAACTGCCTCTGAGAAGATGGCAATAAAATTCCAAATCGTTGTCAGCTGGACCATTAAAGAAAAAGGAGGGAGAAAAGGAATGTAAGCACTACATGGCCGAGACGCTACAAGGAGGGCTTCCTGAAGACTCTTTCGGGGTGTGATCTGCAGGCGGCCGGGCTCTTTCTGTCATTAAGACGGACGCTGGGACCTGATTCATAACCTTGGTAGCAGAGGGTTTTCCTTCCATGGTCCAGAGACATTTGCCGCCCGTATTTGGACCCAATTAGTCTTAATTTGCTCACAGATGTCTGTGGTTGGCTATATCAGCATCCATTAGTGCCGGTTGTTTTGATACGCTGTATTAAAACAAAGCTATGCACACAGCTCGTCTCTCTTTAATTTAATCTTTTTGCTCGGCTTTAAAATAAAATCAGATGTACGAACAGACAAATTTATTCATGGAAAACGGACTGAGGCTTGAATAGTGCCAGGCACCTTTGCTGCCTCTATAAATGTCATTTTATGGGCTCCATTAAGTGACACGTGTGCCATTAGGCGCCAAGGCCTGCCTTCTTGCCAGACTGCCAAAGAGTTTGATAAAAACTTAAAATTCCATAAAAATGCAAATGTATATAAATAACCAGATGACAGCTTCAGGAGCTCAGAATTTGGATTTCTGACCTAATTATTCAGTTTTCAGCAAGTTAGTTGGTATTATACAAATCTAGCATTATAGTGTCCTACCAGATAAGAAGATGGTTCATTGATTTTTGCACTGTTATTACAAAGAGACTCTCATGTAAAAAAAAAATCTCTTGTCATTCATGCAAAATAAGTTATTATTCTTAAACTCTATGCTTTCAAATTTTCAACATAAAAGCTAAATGTCTTACATATTCCAAACTCCAGTTTTAGCTTTAAACTTAAAATATACCTCTAAGGATCTTGGAAATGTTCTGAGTCACAAGGAAAATTATTCTTAAAATTAGTCCTCCCTTCTTAATTCATTCTAACCTCTTTTCAAAATTAAAATTATGATCGTTCTCTCCTGTAAAACCAATTAAGCCAAACTTACATTTTAAGTATTCTGGGGAGGAAGAATCTGTCACCAGCATATGGGAAGAAAGCATTTTATAAACGTCTGAATGTTCTTGCTCTGGAAGGAAATTTAACAAATTCTGATCCATGACATCCGACTAAAAAAGAAAATAAAGAATAAAGGAGGTCCACACTCGCCAAGATTAAACACAAAAGCAAAAACTCAGCATCCAGGACAATTCAGACCCTGTTTCTGAAACGAAAAGCTCGAGATCTGATTTTCTGCAAAATTCGCTCGGTGTGTATCACGCTGTGATCTCGAGCCGCGACTGAAAACGCTTCACCTGCTCCTGGGGCATGTGCTCTGCCCAGGGGGCCCGAGGGAGAGCTAAGACTGTCAGACAGACGCACACAGAAAGTAACCCTGCTCTGGCCCAGGCGGCCCAGGCGGCCCAGCCTGCCGTGGGGGTCAGTTCTCAGGAGTGGCTGAGGGGCGCTCTGAAGACAGCGCATACAAAGCCTGGGAGGTGGGAGAGAGGACCGCGTGGAGGGGAGGGGGCAGCGATGGGAGGGGAGGTTGCGCAGGAAAGTAGGGTTCTGCTTTCAGAAGGCCTCCAAGAAGTCAGGCACCCTGTGTGCCAGGGGGGCCACCGGCTGCCTTTGAGAAGGGGCAGGACTGTGCTTGCACTTTAAGACATCCCTGGAATGGCCGAGACGGGGCAGGGGGGACGGAGAGGGGGAGTCACGTTCCAGGGCAATTTATCCAACAACATTCACTCAACTGGTATTAGCCAAGGGCTACGGTATGCCAGCCGCTGGTCTAGGCACCGGGGAGAAACAGGGAACAAAACTGGCAGAAGTCCCTTGCGTCCTAGAGCCACCATTTCAGTGGCCGTGAGGAGAGTGGACATGCTTAGGGACCAGCTGAAAGCGAGGACGGAGAGGAAGAACCCAAGGCGGCTCCAGGTCCCCAGCCTGGAGACCCCATCTTAATCCCTAGGGACAGGGGCTCTGCCAACACTCCCAATGGCCCGTGCCGTCATTTTAGCATTCCTGCTTTCTCCAAGTTCTTTCTCACATCCAAATGATACCTCTTTGATTTTACTTTAAGCCTCTAGTATTTGAGAAGATGACTAATGCTGACAGTTGTCTCTTCTTAAGACTCTTTCAGGGGAAACGGATGTGGCTCAAGCACTTGGGTGCCTGCCAGCACATGGGAGGTCCTAGGTTCGGTTCACGGTGCCTCCTAAAGAAGACGAGCCACACAGTGAGCTAGCGCAGTGAGGTGACGCAACGAGATGATGCAATGAGATGACATAATGAGATGATGCAATAAGGAAACACAATGAGAGGCATAACAAGCAGGACTGGAGGTGGCTCAAGCCATTGGGCGCCTCCCTCCCACATGGGAGGTCCCAGGTTCAGTTCCTGGTGCTGCCTAAAAAAAAGAAGACATGCACACAAGAAACAGACACAGAGAGCAGACAGCAAGCGCAAACAATGGGAGAGGGGCAGAAATAAATAAATAAATAAAATCTTTAAAAAAAACTTTCGTGGGAGCGGATGTAGCTGAAGTGGTTGAGCACCTGGTTCCGATGTATAAGGTCCCAGGTTCAATCCCAGGTACCTCCTAAAAACAAACAAATGAAAAAAACAACTTTCACTGGGGAGCAGATGCAGCTCAGTGGCTGAGCACCTGCTTCCCATGTATGAGGTCTTGGGTTCAATCCCCAGGACCTCCAAAAAAAAAATCTTTCAGCTACTTGAAAACAGTACGTCACTCCATGGCCTCTTCTTGGAGGGCTCGGTTAGAAGCCCACCTCCCCTCAATTGTGAGAGTCGCCTGGCCGGGTACCTCCTGTGGAAGAGGGTTGGCAGGTCAGTGTGGCAACGGCAGGACCTCCGGCTCCAAGTTCTCCCGGGAATAAAGGCAGTGGATGAGGTGGGGGAGGTAAGACGCTGGAGGGACGTGAGGATGAGTTAATTCATGGAAAGGGTATGGAACCACAAGTAAGCTCTTGCGTGCCTTTGCCATTACACTGCTATTAAGCCTTTCCCACATGTGGAAAACCAACACAAACGATGATGATTTAACATTTAAACCCTAGCGCTTCGGAGCATAAATTACATTCGCAATCGAAACGCCCCTTGAATGAGCTGACCTGTTTATGAAAGCACTAGCAATGACGCAGGCAGGGGAGGGACGGGGCCGTCTGCTGCCATTTTCACAACAGAGCCACGTTATCAAGAACCCTACTTCAACGTCTGAGGCAGAAGGTTCTCTCTCCCAACTCACCTTATGCCCTTGGCTGCTCTATCACGGACCTGGTCCGTTTCTGATTTAACTGTGAACGTGTTTTCCTGCATTCTCAATTACACATTGCCCACGTGTTCCCTCGAGGAACCTCAAGAGCCTGGGGATTATGTGAAGGTGCTGCAGGATAGAGGAAAGCACTCTCCCCTCTCTCTCTGAGCCAGCTGCACCAGTTTAATTCCACCCAGTTAAGTTTGAGCCTGCAAAGCAGCACACGGATGTGGGCCGGCGGAGATGGCTGGGAGGGGGCTGGAACTCAGTCCTGAGATGTTCCGGAGGGGTCCCGGCAGGGCTGGCTGGAGGTCAGAAGGGGGGTGGGGAGAAGTCCTGGAGAAGCCCCATCCTGATAAGAGGCAGGAAGGGGCCAAGTCAGGGCCTTGGGCTCCCTTAAGGACCAGGAAGTTGGATTATATTTGGTAGGTTTAGATTCCATTTGGTTTCAGAATCCAGCTGATGGCCAAACAGTAAAGCTTTCAGTAAATATTATAGCGGGCAGCTTCATGACCTTGGTGTAGGGAAGAATTACTTAAGTTATGAAAAGCACCACATATAAAGAAGGAATATATCTGTTGAGCATCAAAAGACCCAAAAGAGAGGGAAAAGGCAAGCTGAGAAGTGAGAGAGGACATTCACAACGCATATTCCTGACAGAGAACGTGTGTCAACCCATGGGAAGAATGCCTACAAGCATTACAAGAGCACACATCAGACAATCCGGTAGGAAAATGCAAAATACACGAACAGGCACATCACCAAAAGAAGAGGCCGAAGTGGCCAACAAACATATGGAAAAACAATCTCCTAGGTAACTGGGAGAAAAGCTAATTATAACCCCTAGGATACTGTCGCACACTAGATTACAAAATCTATGAAGTCTGACGATGCCAAGTTCTGGTGATGTGGCACTCCAGCCGGCTGGTGGAGAGTAAACTGGTGCCACCAGCACAGACGCAGTCAGGAGTTGTCTGGAAAGGTGGCGATGGACACAGTCTACAACCCAGCAAGTCTACCTCTAGTCAATTCTCTAAGGGATGCTTGCCGAGGGTAGCCAGGAAACACGGAATGTTCACGGAAGTGCTTTCTAAGAGCTCCAAAGCGCAATGGATGCAGGAATTGGAGCACGTCTATAGAATGGAATCCTACGGGGCAAAGAAACTGAACCAACTGGCAGCTACACCTAACGGTGTGAGATGGATGAGGCTCAGAAACATCATGTTGAGCAAAAGAAGTTCCCCAAAGTGTATTTACTATGATTCCATTTACATGAAGTTAAAGAAAAGACAATACTAAATTATAGTATTTGGCGATGAATTCCAGGTTGGCAGAACTGTAAAGAAAAGGAAGGAAACGACCTTAAAAGCCAGGAAAACGGCCACTAGGTGGAAGGTGGGGTGTAAGGGGAAAGGAAGAGAGGGGCAGCTAAGGTATGGTCACGTTCCATTTCGTAACCTCAGTGATGGCTGCGTGACATTCACATCACACAATCACCATTTCTCAATGTACTTCTGAATATATGATACATAAAAATCCAACAGCATATTAAAAAAATCTCACTGGAGACAC